>BOPN01002178.1:5000-10000 GCA_017312705.2 Penaeus japonicus
GTTTTCTTTTCTAATTTTGTGGAAAAAATGAAAGCAGGTGAAGATATCCTTAAATGGAACATAGCTACAGTGATTTTGATATTCTACAAGTATTTGGACAAACAAGTTCTCTCATTTATGAGAGGAATTTATTTCTCTCAACGTGCTCTTATATTTTGTAGGAAATCAGTGAATTATATCAGTATAGACTTAATTCAGTTATTAGAAAAAATAATTATGATATTATTCATGTAATGAAACGACTGATATATTTTTGCGTCGATTATGAATATAGTGAAATACAGCTTTAATGACGAATTCCTTGCAAGTAAGAGATGGCGAATAAGGCTACATTTCGCAGGAAGATATATCACGTCACCTATTTCGTTCACTACCAGAGTATCCATTCCAGCCGCAAGATGTAATAGGATACAAAAGACCTCTAGAGACTCAAGCGGAGATGGAGTTTTTCCTATTTATGATTCTCTAGTGAACGTCAGGAAGTGCATTTGTTATAAAGTGTTCGCACAGTGTTTCTGACTTTTTGTGTTTGAAGTGTGATATACAGTGTATATTCACACGATCTCGCATCATGGAGTCGCATGAATTCTGAAACTCGGACAAACTTTTCCTAATCTTAAACACGATTCCTTCCCGGAGTAAAGTGACATCCCGCGCGATATATGAGTGTCAGCAGAACAAAGGACCCGGATGTGTCCAATTAAGTGAACCATAACTTATAATTTGTCTGGATACGAATCCATCAGCATTCGTTAATATAAAGAGGGAGCTGATTTTATATTCATCGTCTGCCATTGTTTACAAGAAAAACTGTGGTTTCATGTCAACTTGTCGGCATTTTCAAAAGCGTTCGGGTGTAAAAATAAATGAATAACACTCGCGCTCCTATTTTGAACTTGGAAATTGCAATAATGGATTTTATATCTAGACAGAAACGCAAATGCTATGACACTCAATTACAGCAAAGTGACGCAAGGTGCTATTCAAATGTATCACGCTAACACTACACTGATGATGATATACTGTGGTTATGATTGTTTTTTAATTGTTTATTGTTCTAATGCTGAACGTCAACATGCATATGCACAAGCACAGGCACCTGCGTACTCAAATATCTGACACGTATCTCTTGTGTGTGTGTGTGTGTGTGTGAGGGGGGGGGGGGGTCGTATCTATCAACTATTTATATATCTGTATATATGCACATATATTTAAATATTAATATACATATATTATATTCACATACACACACACGCACACACATACACACACGCAAACACACACACGCAAGCACACACACACACACATACACACACACACTCACACATACGCAAGCACACAGCCACACACACACTCACACACACACACACATACACACACACATATACATACATACATATATATATATATATATGTATATATATATATATATATATATATATATATGTGTGTGTGTGTGTGTGTGTGTGTGTGTGTGTGTGTGTGTGTATACATACATACTCACAGATATATGTAGCATATGTATGCAAGCTGAAACCTAGTCAATTTACCCCCGCGCTCTCCAGTCTTATTGAACGGCTACAACTTCGGATTCCGCTCCGCCGTTACCTTTGTTTCTTTGTAGCGCTGAGCCCAGTCAGCAAGAGCGGGAGGGCGAAACGAAGGGCCGCTGAGTGCCCTAACGCTCAGCTTCTTGAAACGAAAGCAGCAAAGTCAGCGGGTCTTTTAAGCGCCGTAACACAGCGGCTTTCCACTCACGGCACTCAGCATCTGGGGACCTCGGTGTGTGTGTGTGTTTGGTCAGCTCCTCGCGCCGCCGACCATCAACATTTCCAAATTTAAAAGGACAAGTTGAAGAAATTGCAGATCCGTCGGGAGACCGCGCGGAAGCCTCGGCGAGCGGCGGTCCGGCATCTTTTCTTTTCTTTTCTCTTTTTTTTTTTTTTCTCTCACTTTTTGTGTCTTTTTTTTTGGGGGGGGGGAGAGGGAGGGGGGATTGTATTTAGATTCACTTTTAACTATCGATTTACCCTTTTCTGTACTTTTGACTTTTGCATTGACAGACATTATGTTTACAAAAAGGAAGAAAGTAAACATTTCTCGTCGGATGTTCACCTTCCTTTGGTCCAAATAAAAAGATGAAGAAGAAATGTACTCTGGAAAGTCGCCGCAGGGTTGACACGCACACTGGCACGTCAAGAGAGAAAGCGTTTATTCTTCGGGCATGTTCTTCTCCACACTTTAACTCTCTCTTTTTCTCACTCGCTCAATCTCTCTCTCGCTCCTTTCTTTCGCTCAGTATCTCTCTATCACTCTCTCTCTCTATCTCTATCTATCTTTCTATCTATCTATCTCTATCTATCTATCTGTCTCTCTTTCTCTCTCGCTCCTTTCTTTCGTTAATCTCTCTCTCTCACTTTTTTCTGACTCTGTCTTTATATTTTTTTTTCTTTGCCCCTCCTCTCTCTCTCCTTTCTTCCGCTCTCTCTCTCTCTCTCTCTCTCTCTCTCTCTTTTCTTCCTCTCTCTCTCTCTCTCTCTCTTCCTCTCTCTCTCTCTCTCTCTCTCTCTCTCTCTCTTTTCTTCCTCTCTCTCTCTCTCTCTCCTTTCTTCCGCTCTCTCTCTCTCTCTCTCTCTCTCTGTTCTCCTCTCTCTCTCTCTCTCTCTCTCTCTCTCTCTCTCTCTCTCTCTCTCTCTCTCTCTCTCTCTCTCTCCTTTCTTCCTCTCTCTCTCTCTCTCTCTCTCTCTCTCTCTCTTCTCTTCCTCTCTCTCTCTCTCTCTCTCTCTCTCTCTCTCTCTCTCTCTCTCTCTCTCTCTCTCTCTCTCTCTCTCTCTCTCTCTCTCTCCCTCCCTCCCTCCCTCTCACCCCCTTCCTTCCTCTTACACGCCTCTCTCCTTCTCTCCCTCTCTCTCTTATTCAATCCAAAAATAGATAGACATGTACTGTCGGCTACATACGAAAGGAGTATTCGCATTTTAGCCTGAGGGGGTCGAGCGGTTGGTACACCTGGAGCTTCAGATAAATGAATCAAATGTAGTTGTTAATTACTGATTTTTATTGTCAGCTAAATGTGAGACACGTGTATCTATAGCAATTAAACTATTTTTATATAAACTCTGTTATTACACATGACAGGTTCAGATAGAACTACATAAAATTTAAAGCATTAAAAGTTGATTTGTTGATAGCAATTCCTCTTTCACGTGTTGCCAGATGATGGAGCGCATATTTATTCTACTATGTAAACAAATGGAGAGGGAGAGAAGGGCAGAAGGAATGGGAGAAGGTGGAGGGAAGACATAAATTTGGAGAGGAGAACGGAAGAGAAGGCGGGGTGTGAGAATATTTCCCCGTACAAGAGATTTTTTTCCAAGTGACGTCAGAAATGGAGAAACCACTTTAAAAAGTCTTCGTTACGAAGCGCTGCTCGCGGTTTCTCCACTTACTTCGTTTCTGACGTCACATTAATTAAGTACGTGTACGTGTGTGTTTGTGTTTGTGTGTGTGTTTGAGTGTTTGTGTTTGTGTTTGTGTTTGTGTTTGTGTGTGTGTGTTTGTTTTTGTGTTTGTGTGTGTATTTGTGTTTGTTTGTGTGTGTGTTTGTGTGTGTTTGTGTATGTATGTGTGTGTGTTTGTTTGTGTGTGTGTTTGTGTTTGTTTGTGTGTGTATGTGTGTCTGTGTGTGCGCGCGCGCCATGTACGCCTTAACCAGATTTTTCTTGTTTTGTAATTACCAATTGCAGCACTGGATAGTTATGGGAGAAGGATGTACTGCCGGACACATATTTTCCCGTGTCTAGGATACATTTGTAAAACCAGAAGGATAATAATTTCATTATTGTATTTACAATCATTCGGATGAATTACAATCACAACGCGTGATATGTATTTTAATATTTGCTATACAGCCCACTATTATTTCGTAAAATTATGTTTCCGAAATAAATCATGACAAATGAGGACTAGAAATCTTTCACTTAGTCTGGGAGTTTGCAAAATGTAAATAGCGAAATTTGGGTTTGTTAACATCATTGATTATTTTTGAAAAGCGAAGTGATCATTCATAATTAATGTATAATTTATATATCAACCAGTGAATCAATTACTTTACTAGGTAATGAGCCAATCAATCTTCAAAAATAATCTAATTTATCAGTCAGTAGCTGCCATGTGTCATTCTACATTTATTTGCTGTTTACATATATCGTTCCTATGTGTGTGTGTGTGTGTGTGTGTGTGTATGTGTGTGTGTGTGTGTGTGTGTGTGCGCACACACACACCCACACACACACACACACATATATATATATATAGATAGATAGATAGATAGATAGATAGATAGATAGATAGATAGATAGTGAGAGAGAGGGGGGGGGGGAAGAGATAGAAAGGTAGACAAGGAAAGAACCAATTACCAGTCACTTTTACCTTCATTAATAATTTTTAACTACTACGTTACAACTCTGTTTTATATTGCTTTTTGAAAACAAGGTATTATGCAATATACATTTTTCAACATGCATGAAAAATTCCGTATTAATTATTAGATGAATTGACATCGCCTCTGCTGATACAGTCAGTAAAATATAAATCACTTGCAAATTATGATATTTTGCAAATGAAAATTGAAAATTGAAAAAAAAACTTTTATCCCTGTTGTCTCTTCCCCCTTCACAATCAAAGTTGAATAGAATTGCAGTTTAAAATAGAATCCCACAACTTATTAGAAAAAAAATATATGATAAAGCGACAATAACTACAAAAGAGTTATGGAAACTGGAAAGTTTATTAGATTACTCTTTAAGATTGTAGATATTATGAATTTCTCAGAAGGTGCGTTCCTCATAATGAATGTAATCCATCGAAGTGGCTCTCTTGCCTGAATTAATGAGTATCAACGGCTCGCATATATTATCCCTATTATTGCAAGATTCACTAACTCACCTTCCCGACTCCATCACACGCAGACTCGGTTAGTGTTATTCTACCCCCCCTCCCCC
>BOPN01002178.1:42500-45000 GCA_017312705.2 Penaeus japonicus
ATATATATATATATATATATATATATATATATAAACACGTACATACATACAAAGAAATAAGCAGAATGACGAGCAAAGCCAGGTTGCACGATAAACAGGAAAAGAGACAGTCAGGTAGATATAGAGTTGTGTCAAAAAGAGATAAATGATTTATGCGGGCGACATGTTCAGGCTGGAAAGGTCGGATTTATCAAGTGCAATTCTTTCTTTCTTTCTCTCTCCTTTGGAAGAAGGGAAAAGAGACAATGTTTGTCCGTGTATCTAAACCGATGAGTATGTCGTTTTTTCGTCCTTTTCTCAATTTTTTCCTGTCTATCGATTTACATGTATTTTTGTTTCATTTGATAAATCTAAGATATATCATGGAGAAACACACACACACACACACACACACACACACACACACACACACACACACACACACACACACACACACACACACACACACACACACACACACACACACACACACACACATACATATGAATATCTAGAACATTTTAATTAATCATTAAAAGGGGCTTAGACAGTGTATCATTATGGAAGATTTACCCGGCATCATTTATAATTATGATTATTAAGAAATAATTATTTTCTATAATACAGATAAACATTTTTTGCGATCTATAATTGGAACAAAAAAAAAAAAAAAAATGAAAGAGAGGAAGAGAGAGAGAGAGAGAGAGAGAGAAAGAGTGGGTCTACAGTTTATTCATGGGAGACTTTATTAACATTGGTTTTTGATTTGTCAAACTTTACTGACGCCATCTAGCTGACAGGAAGAGAGAGAGAGAGAGAGAGAGAGAGAGAGAGAGAGAGAGAGAGAGAGAGAGAGAGAGGAAGAGAGAAAGGAAGAGAGAAGTGGGAGAGGATATAAATAAATAGAAATAAGTATAATGTGTCACGAATATTCTAGATAAAATCTTCCTCTATCAACTAGACAGATATTGTCATAAGGATGGCATGTAGAACACAAAATAGTATATAAGACAATATGACGATATATCATATTTCGCAATTCTTTCGAAGTGTTTCCAGCACAAGCGATATGGGTAATTATTAAATAAATATGTTTAATACGGCTAATTGCCTACAGCATTAGCAAATTGTGTGAACATATCCGAGGATTATTAATTCTGCAATCATGAATCCCGTTTAAGCATCGTAATTAGGACTCAATATCTTTTTTTTTTTTTTTTTTAACAGATTAAGCTTATTTGGCATCAAACTTTTTTTAGATTTCTTATATTAAATACTCGATATATTTCATTATATATGATATTATGATATATGCTCTTCTTATCATTCTGATAAAGAGTAGGGGCCGGCGTGATGCGTTGGTAAAGCATATATGGATTGGGACCATGGCTGCTCCTAACACAGGGGTTCGAGTCCCCCCGACCCGGAACTTCGGAACAAGCCGTCCGTTAGGAGTTTGAGGACTTTATAACATTGCACCTTACAAACTCCTTACTATGTTGCAAAATGCAGATGCTTATATTTTTTTTATTTTTTTTTTACAATATAGTAAGCACAGTCTAACGTCAAAATAGCATTACACATTACAAACTCCTAGCTATCTTTCAAAATGTATATGCTCATATATTTTTTACCATATAGTAAGCATATTGTAAGGTCAATGTTTACATCGTAATCTAATTTGCTGAGGCACCACGTAGGGGGGGGGGGATATTTTGACAGTCGAATGACCAATCAGCTTTTAGCCAAATTGATGCAATAACCAGTTGGAGGCCACAGATTTAAGGAGGAAGAGGGAGGGAGGACGAGGAAGGGGGAAAGAGAGAGAGAGAGAGAGAGAGAGTGAAATAGTATAAACATACTCATTCTTTTTCGCACACATTTAAATTTAGAGTGATTTTTAAAGCCTTGCAGTCTTAAGCTCTCGCGCACGTCAGTTAGAAACCTTTTAACAATTGTTCTTCGCAAGATAATCTAAAGGTCTCTACTTCTCCCGTTAACTACACAATGTGCATTTTGTCGGATATGTTATTTATTTGTATATATATATATATATATATATATTTTTTTTTTTTTTTTTTTTTTTTTTTTTTTTTTTTTTTTTTTTTTTTTCACCGAATGGATCTTGAAAATCTAAATATTTGTGATAAGACGCCTAATATTGTCACAGGCATGACCAATCTAATACTCTTTGAAGATTTCACATCTGTACAAGTTTGAGCTATCATAATATAGCATCAGTTTCATACGGGTACAAGAGCTCTGAAGCAGTTACAAGTTACAAGGTGCTGTGACGTCACTCGAGGGCGTTTTAAAAGTTTCGAGCATGACCCCCGCACCTCGTAATCCGAGTTACGAGGTGCGCGGCACGGCTGCGCGGACTTACAATATCGTAAGTTGTGTTGAGTTTCCGGCCCTGGGCACGGGTTCGAGTCCCGGTTCCGTTTCGCTTAGGGTAACGGTCTCTACTTACTCCATTAAATCCTTTGAAAAGATTTTGCAGAGAGTTTGTACAGTAAAA
>BOPN01002178.1:55000-62500 GCA_017312705.2 Penaeus japonicus
TGAAATAAAGGGAAATGCCTTTGCTTGGATGTGGATGACACAGTTATCGTTGCTGTAGACAAATATTCAGTAGAACAGATACTTGTGAGTTTGAAATAAGTAAAAAGCTGGGACTTAACATCAATTAGAAGAAAACTATGATCCAGGTTACTGCCTAAAAGAAAGTGATATCAACATGCGATATTACTTGAGATGGTTAGCAACTAGAACAGGTATTTCAGTTTGATTACCTTGGCAGTTTAATCCCAGTGTGATAAAGAGATAAGCCGAAGACTTTGTATTGCAAAAAAAAAAAAAAAAAAAAAAAAAATGCAGAAAAAGATGAAGGCGATGGAAATAGATAAAGTAAATAAGAAATATAGAAATATTGAATATGTGTGGAGACGACAGATAGCTTATTGCTAACATCAGGAAAAGACAGCTTAGATTTGTTGGTCACATAATTAGAGAAGGAGGTTTTGAAAAGCTTGCTGAAGGTAAAATATCTGGAAAGAGTTCCTGGGGCCGACAAAGAGTTACATATATGATTTAAGATCGATGTTGCAGAACAACTGACAGTTGATAAGCTTCTCTATTCTGCTTTGAACAGAAGAAGGTTCCGGGAAATGGACGCCAACGCCAGAGTGTGATGGGGCACCCGAAGAAGGAGAAAGTGCTTGCGTTGTGCGGATTGGGAATAAGTATTGTTTACGTCCGGTGTGAGATTATAAACCATGCCAGGCGCAACAACATGCGTATAACTAAGGATTTATAGGAGTGATTACTGACCTTAGAGGGGAAAGTAGCCATGGGGTACTGCATGTTGGTTTGTTATGGTGAAGTCAAAGGAAAGAAACATTTTGCTCTTTCGACCGAGCGATGGACATTAGCTTCGTTAAATTTCCTAGACATCAGTGGAAATCATTTCATAATTGCAAATCTTGGCAAAAGGATTTGGTCTTATTGTTCAGCATCACAACACATCACAACGTATCCTAGTAGTTCTGAATAGAACTCCTGAGGTCTTTTTTGTTTCGAACAGTACAGTATAACAATTGGTAAATGTTGATAACCGTTTTATAATATATGAACTGAACTATGATGTAAAATATCAAACCAGCAATTTCCCTTACCCAGTCTCTCTCTCTCTCTCTCTCTCTCTCACAAAAAGAAAATAAAAGGGGGCGGGGAAACTTGGACATGTACATGTACTTGGATATGTAGATTGAAGAGTATGACTATTGCTCATCTTGCTTATGGAAAAAAATAATAAGCGGTGCCTTTTGTCAGTGAAAATAATAATTAGGGGATACAAAAACTAAAGAAGGACAGCACAAATATACAAAAACTACATACCTACCTGAATGGGTGTGTATGGATATATATATATATATATATATATATATATATATATATATATATATATATATATATATATATATATACATATATATATAGAGAGAGAGAGATAGATATACATACATATATATTAGTATATATATATGTGTGTGTGTGCGCATATACATATAAACTTATACATATATAATATATAAGTATAAACATATACATATATATATATATATATATATATATATATATATATATATACATATATATATATATGTGTGTGTGTGTGTGTATTTATAAATATATAATATAATAAAAACATATAGATAGATAGATAGATGAATAGATAGATAGAAAATCAAAGCTTTGTATGTATCTTCAAAACTTTGAAACGGAACAATGAAAGTTTCTTTCCTGTTTCTGTACACTCTAACGTTCACCTTGAGAAAAGTGGAACCGCAAACTTCCCGGAAATCGCTCAGACCTTTGTCGAAACTTTTATCAGCGTGTATACGGCAGTCCTTCCAAAGGAGCAAACTCAGCCAAAAAGTCTTGTCTTAGATTGCTGGGAAGGGTTTTTGAAAATGGTTCCTATTATATCTAATTTCATGCTATTTTTCACAGGATTATTTGGCGAGACTCTCTGCGGAATAAAAGGAATTCATCGTGAAACGCGGCTCGCAAATATGTAGGAAGGACTTTTGTGTTTGTTTGTTTGTGTGTGTGTGTGTGTGTGTGTGTGTGTGTGTGTGTGTGTGTGTGTGTGTGTGTGTGTGTGTGTGTGTGTGTGTGTGTGTGTGTGTGTGTGTGTGTGTGTGTATGTGTGTTTCAACGGATATTTCTACATATTCATCAGGCTATTCCCATACACATGTATATATATATAAATATATATATATATATATATATATATATTTATTTATAGAGAGAGAGAGAGAGAGAGAGAGAGAGAGAGATAGTGAAAGAGAGATTATTCTCCATACCTAAACACTTTCTATTGATCGACTGAACCTCTTCAACTGCTTCATTTATTGTTTTGATGGTTTTGTGAATCCCAATTTTGCAAAAGGTATCAATAATAAAACCAATGACATTTTGACGTTAGTTGAAGACTAGGACGAGAAGCTCCTCATTACAAATGAATTAGAACAGTGTGGTTTCGCAATGAGTGCAGAAAAAATTACGCAAAATGATATCGCACATTCACTTGGCTTTCCATAATTAAATGTGTGTGTGTGTGTGTGTGTGTGTGTGTGTGTGTGTGTGTGTGTGTGTGTGTGTTGTGTGGTTTCTCGGTAACGTCATATGTACTCAAATCTGATCAAGTGGAATGAAAAAAAACAAAAAAAAAACGGCCTCAAACAGAGCAGCACCCTTTGTTGTAGGAAATCTAAACAGACGGCTATTGGATTACGCTACACGAGAGCTTTACCTAGAATTACGGTATTAGTTGTTCACAAGAAAATGTTCAATTGACTTATGAATAATAATAGTATTCTACTTACCTCTTGTAGATATATAGTGAGATGTTGATGCGACTAGTCTGCTAATTATATATAGAAACATGTACATATATAGACAGACATATTCACACAAAAGTATGATCTATATAAACTTTTTTATATACTTTATATATATATATATATATATATATATATATATATATATATATATATATATATATATATATATATATATATATATATACTTAAACCGGAATGTTTCTATCTACCAAACTGATAACTGTGGTAATGAGGTATGAGGGGGGGGAGGGGGGGGGGTAAGTGATACTGGTTTTCTTTTGTTACTTTTTAATTTCCATTCTTAAGGAGCTGAAGCTGTACTTGTGGAACTGGTGGTTAAGATGAGTATAACAGGTCCAAGCACCATAATTCTTTCAGATAAATATCACTATCAACATTTTTCAAATGAATATCATCACTAACTTGTTAATATCATATTCGCCTGCATAAAGCATTGGCAACTCCTGTCATTTCTGATAATGATTTATTCTCGTTTTTAATTCTTTAACGATCATTATAGTATAAACAAGCATTTAAGAAAATAATAGAACAAAAGTAAGAATCCTTTAGTGATTTTTTTCATTTTCATTATATAGTTGCATAATCGTTAGGGTAATTGTTATAATATAATCAGAGCATATTTAAGTAAAACTCACTTAGCGACATGATTGAGATATTCAGGAGATGAATAGTAGCCAAAAACTGATAAAAAAGTATGTTTTTTTGGTCT
Source organism: Penaeus japonicus (assembly GCA_017312705.2). Classification (NCBI taxonomy): domain Eukaryota; kingdom Metazoa; phylum Arthropoda; class Malacostraca; order Decapoda; family Penaeidae; genus Penaeus; species Penaeus japonicus. The sequence continues at coordinate 58,580 of BOPN01002178.1, forward strand.
AACCTGTCACCCTATTAAAAAGTATATTTCAATCGTTTGACCTTTACCTATGTTTTGAGTCACGTTTATACAAGAACTGCACTTTACAGGATCTCGCTTTTAGAAGGAAAGGTCAGTGTAAGGGATAATCATATATTTGATAAATAGTGTACATGCACATGAATAAGGATGATTTGTTTTTTGTTTTTTTTTACCTAGTAATTTAAGTTCTTTTTGGGCGTCTGTAGCCAGGTACAATGAATGATAAAGTATTTATGACTGACAAATACAACCGCACTTTAAAATATCATTTGATATATTAAAAGGTAAATTGTTAGAAAATATGTTAGGAGAACATCGAGAACACAAGAGAGACAGGTATAGGACATGAAAGGGAGATGAAAAAAAGGAAGCAAGCAAGAATTTTAAAACAAAAGAGGAACGGTGGCTAGAGGACATGGGAAGTTAGAAAGAACTTCGATGTAAGAATATGGAAGTAGGACAGGTGAACTGGATAGGGAGTTAAGACAAGAATTGAAACTAAAAGATCTGAGTATTACGCTACATCAAACACTCGTAAAGCCATTTCAATTTATCTGTATTTTGATTTAGGACTTAGGAAATAAAGAAGAGATACTGAGACGAGATTACTGGCGGGCATATGGGATCTTCTAGTAACACATATCCAAGAGAGAAAGAGAAAGTTAAGCATAATTAAAGATCTTACTTTTAGGTGTTGGCCAGAAGATGGAAGTGCAGAGAGGCCGGGGACAGAATTTTTTTAAAAAAGTAAAGGAACGTATGAGATATCGGAGTATAGACGGAATTCCATCGAAACGATCAGGGAAAGATGAGTTTGAATAATGAGTCATACAACAGGTAGCGATGCGTCAAAAGGTTCGGAAGTATTTAGCCTGCTGTTAGAATTTATAGGCAAATATTGGAAATCGGTTGTTTTATGGGACATAAGCTTGAGGTAGTATAAAAAAAAAAAATCTCGTTATTTCAAAACAATGCTTAAACAAATTTAAAAAAAAACTATTTCTCGAACAGATCGCTACGTCCAGTCGTGAGCTAGTAGAATAGACATGAGCTCACACATCGCTTCTACCCGACAAGTTCGGGTTGGGTGGGGTTGAGGGTGTGAGGGGCTTGCAGAGGGAAGAAGGACAAGAGAAGGAGGAGGAAGTTGTATGAATTATGAGGTGTGTGGTATCGTTACATTCGGTTTAAGGCATAGTTCAATTTATATTGAACACTCACACATATCACACATAAATACTCTCCAGCCTTCTCTCTCTCTCTCTCACACACACACACGAACACAAACACGCTCTCTATCCTTCTCTTTCTCTCTCTCTCTCACTCACTCACTCTCTCTCCAACACACACACACACACATACACGTGCGCATTCATGCCTACAGTAATGCTACTATATGTTTTATAAATATTTATTAAACTATTTAAAAAGTTTCCATACGTGGAACATTGAATATTCTTGTACTCACCTAAAGTCCAATTAAGCACCAGGAATATATGAATATTTTATATGCTATGTTACCCTTTCCATTTTTTTCTATCTGGCAAAAGCTTGCATTTCACCAAGTGTATCGGTTTCCATTTATATTTTAATTAAATAGCTATAGATATAATTTTCAATGAATTGGCCGTTCATAACTTTATCTTTATTTTTTTGGGCGGAGCTTCCTATACTCCTCCATTTCCATAAACATTCTCTTTTTATCGTAACCAATCGTGTCAGCTTTACTTTAAAATGAAGATAAAGTCAAATAAACAGCCTACATCAAGTGTATCATAGATTTAATCAATATCAAACATAAATCCTCATACTTAATTACTATTCCCCAATTACAACCTTCAAAGGTAACCAGCCCTGCTCTTTGGCACCTCACCCCCCCCCCCCTCCCCTTCCTGCTCTACCTCGCTTCACCAGCCCTACCACAACTCCACCCCCCCCCCCCTTTCCCCATTTTCCCTTTCTCTCCCCCATAACTCGTCGGGTAGAAGGGACCCCAAGGTATGTGAGATTATATGTCTATTCCATTAGTTCGAGAATGTACTTCCTTGGCGGATTTTTGTTGTAAATCGTGTATTTATTAACAAAAAATTCCCTTATTTTTTCCCTCCTTTTTTCCTCTTGACTTCGTTTTATGATTCGAGGGTCTCTCTTATCACTAATCTTCATTCCGGTTATTTATTTCCCCCCAATTAAGTTTACGGAGTCTAGTTTCCCTTCATTTATTTTCTCCTCTCCTCATTCTAAAAATTTAACAAGTTATTACCTATTCGATGTTAACAGGGTTGCTAATCTTTTGACCTATCGACATTGGCAACGTGGGCTATTTGCTGTACGTCCTTTAATATTCTCTTTCCTGTTTCCAGTTACTGTTTCCTCTCTCTTTTAATTATTACTTCTAATCGGATATTGACAGTATTACCCCATCGGACTCTCACCTGTGACGAGACTCGATTTTAAGCAATTTCCAACTATAAAATGGGAAGGTAAGGCTGTGTGACAGTAATGACGGTGGACATAGCCGGCGAGTGAAAAGTTTCCGGGATTTTCTTCCATTGGATCCAATATCTTTCCCTTATTAACGCTAAAATTTGGCATATTCAAATGAGAGTATTTCTGTAAATATCATGCATGTGACTTGGAAAGTTTGGTGTTTGTGTTTATCTAAATAACTGGGAATGAAAGAATACAAGAATAATCCTTCATATCTCTACGAATGCATTCTCTTTCTTCCCAATTATGGTAAAAGATGATCTACTAAAGCTGTCAGAAATATATAATGAATGTTAAATGGAAATAGTGAAGATATGAATAACGAGGACGATAGCAAAGATAATAAATTTGATGTAATTCTAATGATGAAAATCAGTCACTATTTACTTCAAATTTGTCTGCCAACCCTACAGAGTACATTGATTATATATTCGTGATATGATCAATATACCAGCATTCAAACTAAAATTACTCTGCTTTGCTGGTATGTCAAGGTAAAGATAGATGCAAAGTAGCTCAGGCAATGGGATTTATGCCCTAAGCTGCATAAGGGGAAGGGCATTAGGCTAGTTCAAGACCACCTGTGATGCCTTTTTTGCCTAATACCTTGGCTCCACCTTTGTTTTGTGTTCTCAGCAGCGATGCCCGTTACAAATGACAGCCCAGTTGTGCGAAAGACTGAATATTCGGTAATCAATAACACAAATTATTAAAGAAAGAGAGATAGGAAACGCTAACGAATAACCAGGCCATGTTTCATCTTAGTGTTATTTGGTCTCATCTATTATTTCGTAAAACGCAAGACGTCGAAACACGATATCGATAACAAGAGATATCATTGTCTAAATAAAAACATTTTTTCTATCATTCTCCTGAATATGTGCTCTTTCTGAGGCAGAGTAGCCGTATAACTCTACTTGTCACCCAAAGTGTTTGTGTCCGTGTGTGTGTGTGTGTGTGTTTGTGAGAGAGAGGGGGTTGATCAAACGCAAGAGCAACAGTGAGGAAAATAAATAGAGAGATTAGTTTTTCGTTACCCTTGTAATCGACAGTTTAGAGAATGTGTCTTCCTAACGAGGGCCGTCCTCGGCTTTTGGGAAAAAAGAAAAAGGATCTAGGAACAACAGCTGCAAGATGTAATGCTACTTTCTTCATAATAAGGTTTCTCTCTCTCTCTCTCTCCATCTATCAATCTATCTCTCTCTTAAAGTCTCTCTCTCTCTCTCTATCCATCTACCTATCTCTATCTCTCTTAAAGTCTTTCTCTCTCTCTCTCTCTCTCTCTCTACCTCTCTCTCTCTGTCTCTCTCTCTCTCTATCCATCTACCTATATCTACCTCTATCTCTCTAAAAGTATCTCTCTCTCTCTCTACCTCTCTTAAAGTCTCTCTCTCTCTCTCTCTCTTCTTC
>BOPN01002178.1:70000-72500 GCA_017312705.2 Penaeus japonicus
TATTATCATCATTAATTTAATCAGACACACAAACACGTAATCACAAATACTTTTAACAATATCACTGATTACAACAATAATTATAGATACATATTGTTTCTCATTTCCTCTCGAAGCAAAACAGGATCAGATACGAATCCTACCTTGGAAAGTTTCATCGACAATGTTGAAACACTTTTCGTAGTCTCACATCCAATATTTTTAAGTAGCTAGATAGAAATAGCAGCTGTCTCTTTATCTGTGAAAGTTTAGCCTCCGGAGGCTGTTAGTGGCGTCGCAGCTGGCAGAGTTTAGGAGAAGTGTTTAATGAAGTTACCAGCAACACTACTGCTTAATTATCTGGCAGTCTCTAACGGGTTTCCTAAGCTGATTCGCCCTATAATCACACAGACGTATTTGCTAAGTCAGGACACACCAGGGATGAGAAGGCATTATTTAAACGAGAGAGTGAGTGAGAATGAGAGAGAGAGAGAGAATGTGTATAGATAAATATATGTATATGTATATATATGTATTATATATATATATATATATATCATATATATATATATATATATGTATATATTTATATATATATATGTATATATATATATATATATACATATATATACATATATATGTGTGTATACATATATATATATATATATATATATACATATATACATATATGTGTGTGTATACATATATATATACATATATATGTATATATATATATATATATATATATATATATATATATATATATACAGAGAGAGAGATGTATGTGCACACACACACACACACACACACACACACACACACACACACACACACACACACATACACATATATATATATACATATACACACACACACACACACACACACACACACACACACATATATATATATATATATATATATATATATATATATATATATATATATATAGGCTATATATATATATATTGCTGCTGCCTCAGCCCAGGGGATACACAAAGTCCGAAAGCTACTGTAGTTTATTAGCGTGAAATGAAATATTTCAAAATAATGAACACAATATAATGAACTCCGATCAACTAGTAAACAAAAATGAAATGGGGTACAATTTCTCTTAGGGGAAAGAAAACATAAGTTAGTTTCCTTAGTTAACATATTAAATACATCGGCTAAATTGATGAGAATATCAATCATGTAATCACACACACACCTTTTATTCCAACATCTAGGCATCAAAGGGTAAACTACGAAGCGACAAAACGAAAAGGCAAATGATGTCTAACAGCTACACAGCTGGCCAAATGGCACAGAAATCCAGTTTCCTAAATCAACAAAATGAACAAATATTATGTAATAACTAACATAAAAGACTTTCATTAAAAACGATTATGAAGCTCATATACTAAAGTATCAATGTCACACAAATAAATTGCCTTTATAATCACAGGAACATAAGTCAAAATAAATAAAACACTAGAGGGACTGGAATAATGTCTCCTCCTCTCCTCTCCGGGTTCGAATGCTGGTAAACGCGAGTCAGACTCCGCGTGAATCGAAGACACGAAGCCTCACGAACCATAGCTATTCGCACAACAAAATTAAACAAAACTTGTGATTCCAGCCACACACACACACACGAGAGCGCGCGCATATATATGTGTATATATGTATATATATGTGTGTGTGTATGTGTATACATATGTGTATATATATATATATATATATATATATATATATATACAGTATAAACCACATTAATTCTTTTATTTTTCTCTGTGTATATTGTGCCAGAGAGAGAGAGATGAGAGAAAATGTATAAATATTTAAAGCGAGAACAAGAAATTATAATACACTGAATATTCCTCTTCTTTAATAATTCAAATATAATTTTCATCTCCAAGACTGATGCCACAAAAGAAATATTTGATGTTGCCATTATCACTGATGCAGAATTCAACTCGACTCCAGCATCCTTTCTTGAAAAAAAAAAGAGATACACAAAAGAAAAAAGATACACAAAGGTTTTTCCTAATGATCTTTACATGATTGATAGTTGAAGTACAAACCTCTTTCTTTGATGAAGAAGCTTCTCGTTCACTCATGGATATTTTAGTGTGGAGGCTATTGCTGGTGTCAATAGCGTGTCCAGGGAAAGTTAGCTTCGTTAGGGTTGGCATGAGATATCTATGTTTATTTAGGAGGAAACCTGTTTCATTTTTGTTCTTCTCCCCTTGTCCCCTTCCACCCCTCCCCCTCTTCTTTTTTTTTCCCCTTCCACCCCCTTCCACCCCCCTTCCTCTTTCCCCTTGTTTGCTCCATCGGTCGTTGGGTTACCTCCCCCTCCCCCCTCCCTCTCTCTGTCACCTCTTTTCGGTGGTACTTTATCAGTGTTCAATCATTATTAGCATTGTTGTTGGGATCATTATCAGTAGTAGTCGTATTGCTGTCACTGCTTACCGTCATTATCATTATCATAATTATGTTTATTATCATTATCATTATTATTATCTCTACTATCACT
>BOPN01002178.1:92500-95000 GCA_017312705.2 Penaeus japonicus
TCATTAAGTATTTTAGGGAATGTTCCACTGATAAATTTCCCATCCCCCTTCCCCCTCACGCAAACACCATGTGGTAATATGCTATAAGGATGAAGAAAGTGTCAAGGAATCTTCTTTAGTGACCCAGCAAGTCAGATATAAGGTCGACCTGGGGGTCAAGGAGACGGACACTCGATCGGACACTCAGTCAGTCACTCACTCCCTTTAGGACTCACGCACTTTCCAGCAAAGAGTGGTCAGCTAGCCTACCACTTCCCTGATTCTGCTGTGAGACACGCCAGCCATCGCTACCTGAGTAATATCACAATATCACCTGTGAAAGAATAAATAAAGGAATCAAGAACCATTAGACTTTAGCTTCAAAAAACTTTTTGCAAGTATCTCACACGCTGTGTGTGTTAATATAATAATCTTATCAGACCCTTAAGTTAGTGAACGGTCGTTTATTCTTACATATTGCCATTTTCAGCATGCCAACAGTATAAACACTCGCAGCCGAAGTTAAGCCATACATTAATTTCTATCTTAGTTCAGTTCAGAGAAATTTGCGAAGACGTCGCTTTGTACACCAAATTCTATCTTAGTATTCCCCTAGGATTATGCCTTCGATCTCTCTTTCCAGGGGCATCTTCTCCAGCGCCTCTCCACTATACCACCTGCGGACATTCTTGTCTCTTACAGATTGTTTTCATCAGGGGTCTTTTTTCATCTGCCCAGGTAGATGAAGATGGTTTTGATTTTTCCTTGAGATTATCCATGCTGCGGAGCTTTACAGTAAAGTCGGCCAGGCTTTCAGAGATATCTTTCGTAATATCTTGGGTATTTCTCTTTTTTCTTCTTCTTGAAATGCCTATTCTTCTCTTGATCTCTTGTTAATATATTTCTCAATTATTGTTCTAGTACCTCACTATCCAAAACTATATCGTGCTTCTTTATGCTGGTTTGGCTGCATCAGCAAAATGGATGTTTAATTTTCAAAGTTTAATTCGCTGTGCCATTGCAAATGATAATATTGGAGAATAGGTAAAACAGTTCAGGGGAAAGAACACATTCCTAGCTTAGGCTGCGTTTACACCAAGCGAGTTGAGTCGCATCAAGTCAATGTGATTCATCATGCGTCATGAATCGCCACCCCAGATTGACACTAATTTGTATGAATGTTTGAAAAAAAACGTTTACTCTGGAAGAGTCAAGTCAATTCAAGTCATGGTGTGTCATGTCGAATCACAGATAGGGGTGGACTCATTTTCTACATCAGTCACAAGAAATCCGTCGTGGTGTGATCATGCAAGTGGAATTCCTTAGTTCGAGTGCGCCCTACTATATAATCCCAATGACCCCAGCCACCGGGATCGTGATGTCATACTTGCTCTGTGAAAGGAGGTTGCTGCTGCGATGCAATGTACAGGTTGGGTAACTGTTTTTTAAACTATGAACTATACATTAGGCTATGAACTGCACATTAGGTTTATTCACCTTGAACTATATATTACTAGATCATTGAGGCTTACCACTTAAGAGCTCCACCTGGGGAAACATTTTTTTTACAAGAAATCACAAACTGCCATAGCTTCTGTTGTAAACCTTGTGCTTCTTGTTGCTGCCAGGCTTGAGTTTAAATAATTGGATTGTGTTGCATCACTTGGAGAGTAGTTGAAATTGTTTTCATGCTAAATGAAATTATAAAGTACTCAAATGGTTTTCACCAATTATTCTATTACTCTAACACTAGTCTCGATTGATGTCTGAAGTACACCAGTTTTTTTTAGCTAACATTCCAAAGGCACACTCTACTGTTCTTCTAGCCCTGTTGATCCGATAATTAAATTCTCTTTTGGAGTAGTCCAAGTCCTTTCTAAGATATAACCTCATCAGATTAGGCTCAACGGGAAAAGCTTCATCTCCCACAAAAAAGAATGGTATTTTGGTTGCAGTATTTAGTATTTCATATGACTATGGAATACCTAAACTTGCAGAAAATTAATTACCTATATTCGATTCAGTGAAAACTGAACTGTCACTGTTTCGTCCATATGATCCTACATCAATCAGAAGTTGTAGAATTTTTTTGAATGGTTCACCAGGTCTGGGAGTACATAACAGAAGCTTCCAAAACCTGGCGTCTTGGTGTTCAGTTCATGCATCCAGATTCGATTTCTCTTATTCTGCGACGACGAAGCCACAACAAAACAGCTACTTCAGCGAGGGAACATGCAACTATGTTCCATGATAACTGAACTGGCTTGACTCGGGTTGACGCATTCATTGTAAACGGAGATGAGTCAAAACGAATTGCATCAAGTGACACTCTTGACTTGATGGGACTCGACTCGCTTGGTGTAAACGCAGCCTTAAACCTCTTTTAATTTGCATCATTTCACTCAAGTCTCCATATAAAGAAGTACCAACCACTTGTCGCCAGGATGAATTACAAAGACGCCGAAGATATTTCCCATCAACTCTCAAAGCTTGAAGATTGTTCATAATCTCATGATTCAAT
>BOPN01002178.1:105000-110000 GCA_017312705.2 Penaeus japonicus
TATATATATATATATATATATATATATATATATATATATATATATATATATATATATATATATATATATATATATACACACACACACACACACACACACACACACACACACACACACACACACACACACACACACACACACACACACACACACACACACACACACACACACGTGTGCTTCAGCGCGCCTGTGTGCACATGCCTAGGCGTGTGCGTGAACGTATCCGTATACATATAAGAGTAAAAAGCAAAAACAATAGGGACGTTTTTCTGTTCCCAAAGTGTCCAGTTGTGAATGGCAGTAATTCGACGCGCCGCGCCGGCCCATGAACCCTGAGAAGGCTCCTTGAAGGAATGTATTGCCTGCGGGCCTTTGGAGCGAAGGGACAATGCCGAGAACAGGGAGGCACGGGAGGAGGGCATCATCAACGTGGGACAATGGCACTCTTGTTATTCACGCCAATGGAAATAACTGCTTTTACTATAATGCTGTTGCTGTGCCTGCTGCTGCTGCTGTGCCTGCTGTTGATGCTGTCTCTGCTGCTGCTGCGCCTGCTGATGCTATCTCTGCTGCTGCTATCTCTGCTACAAGGCCTGCTGCTATCTCTGCTGCAGTTGCTGCTGTGCCTGCTGCTGCTATCTCTGCTGCTGCTGCGCCTGCTGCTGCTATCTCTGCTGCTGCTGTGCCTGCTGATGCTATCTCTGCTGCAACGCCTGCTGCTGCTATCTCTGCTGTTGTTGCACCTGCTGTTGCTATCTCTGCTGTTGCTATCTCTGCTGCTGCACCTGCTGATGCTATCTCTGCTGTTGCTATCTCTGCTGCTGCACCTGCTGATGCTATCTCTGCTGCTGCTATCTCTGCTGCTGCACCTGCTGATGCTATCTCTGCTGCTGCTGTGCCTGCTGATGCTGCGCCTGCTGCTGCTGTGCCTGCTGATGCTGCGCCTGCTGCTGCTGTGCCTGCTGCTGCTATTTCTGCTGCTGCTGTACCTGCTGCTGCTATTTCTGCTGCTGCTGTACCTGCTGCTGCTATTTCTGCTGCTGCTGTACCTGCTGCTGCAGCAACAACTGTTTCTTAACATAAACATTTACGCATATAGCAACAAAGCACAACAGCTTGTACTGCCTTAGCAACAGCTGTTTCTTGTAACAGCATTTATATAACTAGCTGTTTCTTTAACAGCAACTGACATAGCAACAACGCTAACAACAACGGTATAACAGCAATACCATTTCTTAACAACAACTTGTATAGCAACAACTGTTTCTGCTCAGCTGCTATGTAACAACGCTCATTTCGCAACAGCGTCGGTGATCAAAACAATAGCAGCAGCAGCTTGATGGCATAGCACAGGTCTTTGTTTCTTAGCAACGCTTGTGAAACAGCAACAACAATTTCTTAATAACAGCTGTGGCTGCTTAACTAATATTTCTTAATAACAACAGTACTTATATACTGCTGCTATTTCATAACCAGCTTTTACTAATGCTTGCCTTCAACTGTTTCTTAGCAACTTAGATCTGATGCTTTCTCTTAACTTGTACCTTGTTATAGCAACGTAACGTTGTATAACAACAGCTGTTTCTTAACTGCTGTTAGCATAGCAACTTGCTATTTCTGCTGATCTTGATTGATCTTTATGTAACAGCAACGTTTAGCGCCAACGATTCTTTGTTTCTTAACGTAGCAGCGACAGCAACGCTGTTTTTCTTAACGGCAACGTACGCCAGCAGCAGCGACCAGCAGCTGCTGTGGCATAGCAAGCTGTTTCTTAACCTTTAGTCTGATCAGTCTTTCTCTGTAGCAACGGTAGCATAGCAACAACGACATAGCAACAGCTGTTTCTTAACAACACGGTAGCGCCCAGCAACGCTGTTTCTTAGCCGTCTGCTTTCTCTTAGCAACGGCACGGTAGCTGTAGCAAGCGTGCTGTTTCTTAACAGCAACGACAACAGCAACATTTCATAACAGCAGCTGTTTCTTAGCAGCAGCAGTAGCATAGCAACGCTGTTTCTTAGCAACACTTTAATGTACGCTTGCTGTTTCTGCTTAACAGATCTGCGTTGATCTTTCTCTTAACCTTTAACGGTAGCATAGCAACAGCGGTAGCGCTTAACAGCTTGTTTGTAACGCTGTGCCTTAAGCAACGCTGTTTTCTTAACAGCTTTGGATCTGATGATGCTTTCTCTGCTGTTGTATTGCTTCTGCCAACGCGTCTCTGTAGCAACGTTGTAACTGTGCTGTTGGCATATTTGTTCTTAATGCCAACCAGCTTACTTGGTAGCAGCAGCAGCTATACTCTTAACAACTGATGTGCCTGCTGCTGCTATCTCACTAACAGCTGGTGTTGTATAACTAATGCTGTGCTATAACAGCAGCTATCTCTGCTAACACGTACTGTAGCTGCTATCTCTGCTGCTGATGTGCCACCAACAACAACATCTCTGCTGCTGATGTTAGCATAGCAATGCTGTTAGCGCCAACAGCAACATCTTAGCAACAACGGCACCATAATTTAACACTGATCTCTGCTGTGCAATTATAACAACAACGCTATCTCTGCTGCTGAGTGTTAGCATAGCAACTGCTGTCTTAACGTAACGATGTTAGCACTGCTTGCTTTGATCTCTGCTGCTGCTGTGCCTGCTAATACTGTGCCTGCTGATGCTATCTCTGTAACGCGTAACGCAACGCTGCTATCTGCTGCTGATGTGCATATAACACTTTATCTCTGCTGCTGATGTGCCTGCTAATGCTGTGCTTATATTCGATTAACATCTCTGCAACGTGCCTGCTGCTGCTTTATCTCTGCTGCTGATGTGCCTGCTGCTGCTATCTGCTGATGTGCCTGCTAATACTGTGCCTGCTGCTGCTATCTCTGCTGCTGCCTGTTGCTGTGATCTCTTAGCAACGCAGTGCCTTAACTTAACCTTTATCTCTGCTGCTGATGTGCGCAACAACGCTGTCTCTGCAACTGATGTGCCTGCTAATGCTGTGCCTGCTGCTGCTGTCTTAGCAACGCACGTATAGCAGCGCCTTTATCTCTGCTGTTGCTGCGCATGCCAACAGCAATAGCAACAGCAACGGTAGCATAACGATTAACATTAATAGTAACGGCAGTGTGCCTGCTGATATGGTAGCGCCTTTCGATTAACTTATCTCTTAGCAACAGTAACATAACTGCTGCAATGCCTGCTGCTGCTATCTCTGCTGTTGCTGCACATGCTGCTGCTATCTCTGCTGCTGCTGTGCCTGCTGCTGCTGTCTCTGCTGCTGATGTGCCTGCTGATACTGTGCTTATGCTGATTACTTTATCTGCTGCTGCGTGCATAACAACACTTGTGTCTGCTGCTGCTATCTCTGCTGTTGCTGCATTAACAACATATCTCTTAACGCTGTGCCTGCGGTCTGTCTCTGCTGCTGATGTGCCTGCTGATACTGTGCCTGCTGATGCTATCTCTGCTGCTGCAATGCCTGCTGCTGCAATGCCTGCTGCTGCTATCTCTGCTGTTGCTGCACATGCTGCTATCTCTTAACTTAACCTTGTGCCTGCTGATGCTGTGCTCTTAGCAACGATGGTAGCATACTGATGCTGGTAGCGCGCTGATGCTATCTCTTAGCAACGCAGTAGCATAGCAACACTGATGCCGCCATACTGCTTTATCTCTTATGTTGCTTAGCGTAGCAACAGCAATCTTAGCAACGCGGCGCCTGTTGCTGCCAATCTCTGCTGCTGATGTGCCTTAACGATGCTATTTAACATAGCAGCAACATCTGCCTTACTTGGCATATGTTCAACGCTGATCTTTAGCACCTTGATGTGCGCCATAATGCTGTGCTATAACAGCAACATCTGCTGTTGCTGCATGCTGCTGCTAATCTCTTAGCAACAGCAACTTGTGCCTGCTGATGCTATCAATGTTGCTTGCTTTATCTGCTGTTGCTGCGCCTCTATGCTGTTAGCATAGCAACGCGTCTCTTAGCAACAGCGACCTTGCTAACTGTTTAACAATCTCTGCTGTTGCTGCATTAATATGCTATCTCTGCAACAGCAACAGCAGTAGCATAGCAACGCGTCTCTGCTGCTGCTGTAGCCTTAACCTTGTTGCTATCTGCGCCAGCAGCTTGTTCCTGCTTTGATGTGCGCAACAACAGCAACTGTGCCTGCTGTTGCTATCTCTTAGCAACAACGGTAGCCTGCTGCTGCGATCTCTGCTGCTGCTGTGCCTGCTGTTGCTATCTGTAGCAACGGTTGTGCCTGCTGCTGCGATCTCTGCTGCTGCTATGCCTGCTGTTGCTATCTCTGCTGCTGCTGTGCCTGCTGCTGCTATCTCTGCTGCTGCTGTGCCTGCTGTTGCTATCCTCTGCTGCTTTGCGCTGTACCATAGCGGATGCTGCGCCTTAGCAACGCTGCTCTGTTGCTTTATCTCTGCTGCTGCTGCGCTTGATGCTGCACCTGCTGTTGCTATCTCTGCTTTTAACCTGTACTTACTGCTGATACTGCGCCTGCTGCTGCTATGCCTGCTGTTGCTATCTCTACTGCTGCTGCGCCTGATGATGCTATCTGCTGTGCCTGCTGATGCTGCACCTGCTTCTGCTATCTCTGCTGATGCTGAGCCTGTTGATGCTATCTCTTCTGCTGCTGTGCCTGCTGATGCTATTTCTGCTGATACTGCGCCTGCTGATCATATCTCTGCTGCTGCACCTGCTGATGCTATCTCTGTTGCTGATGCTATTTCTCCTGCTGATCTATCTGCTGCTGTGCCAACGGTCTTTATCTCTGCTGCTGCTGATCGCCTGCTGATGTATTTCTTCTGCTGATTCTTCCATCTTAACAACGCTTAGCATACGTTATCTTAACAGTGCTGCAGCCTTAATAAATGCTTTATCTCTTAACGCTTGGCAGTAGTATGCTGATAATATTTCTCCTGCTGATTAACGCATATGCTTTACTTAACAGCATAACGATGCTATCTCTTCTTTGATACTGCCTTGCTCAT
>BOPN01002178.1:115000-117500 GCA_017312705.2 Penaeus japonicus
ATATATATATATTTATATTTATATTCATATATACATATATATGTCCGGTTCTGTTATGATAGGACATTCATTTAAAACATATAAAAGTATTATATTAACGGTGACTGAAAATATCCATGAAAAAGTAATTGTTATTATTTTTAATCTTATTTGAATATACCAAAATAACTCCTCAAGTGAATAAGGATATTAAACTGAGTAAATTTCTAATTTCTAATAATCAAATTACTAAGTCAAAGAAACGGAAACGGGGATCACAGTGGCTCTGTCTTTTCATATTTTGGTTCCGCTGTTTGCCCGCAGGTAAAGCTTTTGGAAAAAAAAAAAAAAAAAAAAAAATTCTCACAGTCTTATGGGTATATTAAGTATCCAGAGGTAGCGATACATATATTTCGAAGTCTGCTTAAGTGGGAAGGGCACCATAGCCAGTGAAAGACATGTCTCGTCCATTCTTTTGTTTCGAATATTAATTAACCTGAGAAAGCGTCACCTGTTACGATGCCATTTCCCGAAGCCTTGTTTCCAAAGTTTTCTTATTTTTTTTAATGGTTGACATTTAAAAGTGTTCAGAGTCGAGGTTGTTGATAATCCAATGGTAGTACGAAAAGGTAAATATCCGGTTATTAATCATAATTTAGCGAATGGAAGCTATAATAGATAACTAGGAGAGTGAAAAGAGTAACGGCAAATTATTAACGTTTTCTTGTTGTTGTTTTGGCTCGTTAAAGGCTACAACCCGAGAGAGAGAAAGAGGGAATAACATCTGGTCAGAGATGATGTGATACCTGTAGAGGGAAAAGAAAGTTGATAAACTAAATGAGAAAGGAAGAGCAGAGAGCTAGGAGTTTGTTTCTTTGAGTAAATTTAATTTGTCGAGAAAATAGTAGTTAAGGAGGGAAAAAATGGTAACATGATCATGTCATTATAGTTTATAAACAATGAATTAAAAGGATCAACATAATGTCACATAACGTCAGTAATTTTAATTGATAAGCAGTAGAATTAGAATTCCTAAGATTGAGCCCACATTTTATGTCTATTTTTATATTTGTGTTTTATTAGATCAAACAACTGATTACGGCTTATTGTAGTTTGGTAATGACTCGCATAGGGAGAACCCAGTCAGACTCATGTATCTTAAAACCTCATAACAACATAATTGTAAAATGCTTTCCTCAGGGGTTCCCCATAAAAATAAATCCTTGAGTGGTGGCGGCGACATCAAAAACATATTTGATTTAATTTTAAAATACCATACACGTGGGGGCGTCGACAACTTTCGTTGGTAACGCTCGAATTTTATTTTTGACACGTGGTGGCAATCGAGTTGACATAATTCATGTTGACACACACACACACACACAAACATATATATACATATATATATATATATATATATATATATATATATATATATATATATATATATATATATATATATATATATATATATATATAGATATACAGATATATATATATATATATATATATATATATATATATATATATATATACATATATATATATATATATATATATATATATATACAGTATATATATATATATATATATATATATATATATATATATATATATATATATATATATATATATATATATATATATATATATATATATATATATATATATATATATATATATATATATATATATATATATATATATATACATATCAACATATGAATATAAAGAACTTAAGAGAGAGATAACTATAGATAACAGCTAGCATAGTGAATATGACCAAATGCAGATGTGCTCAGATAAAGCAAACTAGCTGGAAGTTGCCCTGAGTAGGAAAAGTCACCTGCAAAGAGTCTGCACCACATGACCTCGGAAATTGAAACCAACCGATCGATGACTTCCTTCACGAAAAAAAAAAAAAAATGAAACGCATGCGCACATACAAACACACGTGCGCGCGCTATTATATATATATATATATATATATATATATATATATATATATATATATATATATATATATGTGTGTGTGTGTGTGTGTGTGTGTGTGTGTGTGTGTGTGTGTGTATGTATATATATATATATATATATATATATATATATATATATATGTGTGTGTGTGTGTGTGTGTGTGTGTGTGTGTGTGTGTGTGTGTGTGTGTGTGTGTGTGTGTATGTATATATATATATATATATATATATATATATATATATATATATATATATGTGTGTGTGTGTGTGTGTGTGTGTGTGTGTGTGTGTGTGTGTGTGTGTGTGTGCGAGTGTGTGTGTGTGTGTTTGTGTGTGTGTGTGTGTGTGTTTGTGTGTATATATGAATATAAATACAAACATATATATATATATATATATATATATATATATATATATATGTGTGTGTGTGTGTGTGTGTGTGTGTGTGTGTGTGTGTGTGTGTGTGTGTGTGTGTGTGTGTCTGTGTGTGTGAATATATATACATACACACACACACACACACACACACACACACACACACACACACA
>BOPN01002178.1:150000-152500 GCA_017312705.2 Penaeus japonicus
CTGATGGGAGATTTCAATACCAAAGTTAGGGAAGGAAAGCAAGATCCCATTTGTGGTCCATATAGATTTGGAGATAGAAATGAGCGTGGTGATAACCTGCCTAATGGTGTGAAGAACGGAATTTTACAATAATAAATGCAAGGGCCGAAAATCACAGATGACGACGATATACCTGGAAAGGGCCCTGATGGACTAAGGAAGAACCAGATCGACTATATCTTGATCGACAAACGGTACCAGAATGCTATAAAATCCTGAAAATTGTAACATGGAGCAGACTGTAATAATGATCATAATCTGTTTGTCGCAATATTTGCTTGAAAGATGAAGAAACTGAAGAAAGGAGAGATAAAACCGTGTCAGGCTGCTCAGGAATGAACCAGACATTGCACAACTCTTCAAGATTGAAGAACGCAACCGTTTTATAACCTTAATCTAAATGAAAGAGATGTGCTTGAAGAACATTCAGATAAAAGAGGTTCTCCTCTGAACTGCCGAGATGATTCATCCAATTAATGAAAACAATGAAACATGACAAAATACAAAGCTGTCGCCAAGAAAATCATACAAGAATGTAAGAAGATCAAAGAGAAGCGGATGAAGGATCATTGCAAGGACCGTGAAGATCTTGAAACAAAAGATATGCAATTAATGTACTCCAAAATAAAAAGCGTGACAAAGAACATATATAAATCATCAAATACGGCGCTGAAAACCAAAACTGGTGGTGTTATTATGAAACAAGATGTTCTGAATAGATGGACAGAATTTACTGAGGAGCTTTTCAGTGATAACAAAGACACAATGGTAAACGATACACTTGCAGCTGATGACAATCTGTCTGGAAACGCAATGCTTAATTCAGAAAATAAAACAGCGCTACACGATATGAAACATGTAAAATCACCCGGAAACAACATCACAAAAGAACTGTTAGAAGTGCGCCAAGAGATTGGTAACGAACACACGAGAAAATCTATATTCATACATTTACCAAAAAAGGGGAAATCTTGATTGCGGAAAATATACAGTAATTCGTCTGGTGAGCCACATCACAAACATCAGTGTTCATATAATCGTGAAGCGATAAAGGAATAGAATAGACTGCTTCCAGTAATTGGAGAAGAAAAACAAGAAACAAGAAGTGCAATGGAACAAAAAATGCATAAATCTTATTTAGATGTTTAGTCGAAAGCTTAGTTGAAATGCAGATAGACATCCATCTGGCATCATTGAACATGAACATGCATACCAGAGGGTTAAACATAACATCCATATGGACGATTTTATTAATTAATTGATCAAGATCTAAGATTACCAACAACCTGTAGCAAAGGACACCTGAGTGACTGGGTCCTTATAAAGAGGGGTGTTCTTGGCGCCAAGGCTGCGTGCTATTACCTGATTTATTTTCCTTGTATGCAGAGAACACTATGTGCAAACTGATAGAAACTGAGAGCTTCTTGATTAAATTAATACCACTAACCAATATCAGATATGCCGATGACATTGTTCTAATTGCTGACAATCCCCAGGCCTTACATCTTCTAAACTCTCTCCAAGAAGAAAGCGAGAAACAAGATCAAAGTATAAAAAAAAGAAAAAAAAAAGATGATAGTCATTAGCAAAAAGAAAGAAGAACCTCCAAACAGCAACATTTATAATAACGGTGAAAAGCTTCAACAAAATAGCAGATTCGATTATCTGGGGAGTATGATAACATCGCATTGTAAATATGATACAGAAATCCAACGAAGAATTGGTCTAGCAAAGAAAGTGTTCATGGAAAAGAAGAACCTTTGTACAGATAAGAAGTTAAATACACTGAAGATCCGGCTTCTCACAGGTGCTATGTTTGGTCAGTGATGCTGTACGGGCGCGAGAGCTGGACAATCAGTGCAAAGTCAACAAAGAAAACTAGAAGCAGCAGAAATGTGGTTTTATCGACGAATGAACAGAATCCTATGAAAGGAAATATTGTCAAACGAAAAGATTCTTGACAAAGCGGCTATGCAGAGGTGCCTGATGAAAAACTATCAGCCAACAGCAGTTAATGTTTGTCTGACATGTTATGAGGAAGGGAGGATTTGTGATGACGGAAAAAGACAACAGAAGGCAGAAGTATATGGAAAATCTTCAGTTGGGTGTAGGATGTAGTATGGTGGAGGTTTCAGGCACCTGAGAGCCAAGGTCAGTTCCTAACACGACACAACAAAAAGAAGAACGTGAACTAATCTGTAAATTTATACTTTTAATCTTTTGATCCCTTAAACATATATAAACCAGAGGCTTAAGATAAGCTTCCAAAATCTTCTATCCAATAAATATGAGAATGAAAAATGATGGGCAAACTGTGCTACTTCATTTTTTCTCGAAAAATAATAGTTTCTCCGTGGTTTAACATCTTGCCAGATAAATTACTCTATGTCTAATAGCTTATTTATCTCTTTGATACGTTAGACATTTAAGATATCCATTTATCTTATGCAATAAGGTTTTG
>BOPN01002178.1:162500-165000 GCA_017312705.2 Penaeus japonicus
ATACAAAATTTTAATGAGCTAAATTCATAGCCTCGAATAAGAATGTGCCGATAGTAAAATAATCGAGGGCCCTGATGATGTGAACTTCCCGACGCGGGTAAATCTTTGTTCAACTACCATATTTTTTTTCTATCATTGCTATTTTACAATCACACGTAGTGTTTTAGTCATATTTAGTGACAAAGGGATAAAGATTATCATTATAATCACCCTAATAACCATAATATAGATTTGGTCGAAAATGCCAAACACAGGAGACACCATTTTGTCCTGTCACCTGCACGAAAGAAAGCCTTCAGTGGCACCCATCCATGGTCTCTAACTAGCACTAACTAAAAGAGCGAAGTACCGGCGGTGCACGATGTGTAAGTAGAATGAGAAAAGGAAGGTGAACTAGGCCATGTGGAGCGACGCAGCGTGGCCCTGTACCAATATGGCTGTTTTCTGCTGTGAAACTTGCACCCATAAGCACGGGGTGGCCCCTCTCTACTCTATTTCTATTATTTTTTTTGTTTTCGTTGGGTTAGGTTATTTCTTTCATGTTTGATTACGAAAAAAATGATTGCTCTTAGTTTTGCTTCAAAACTAATAATGTAATCAATGTGTAAAGAACATAATGAGCTATTATGGACTCTATCTACAATTTTAGTTGATTGTAATATTGAAAAAGTCTGTAAAATACTGAATAAGCATTATAGAGGAAAATAGAAAGATCCTGGCACAAAGCGACTCCAAAATCAGTGAATGAAGAGAGCGAGAACACATTAGATATGTAGCATGACGCTTCCTACTTCGGAAATAAAACCAAGCAGGTGACACTTGAAGGCCGTTTTGTGGTCAAAACAAGCAGTTTCTATCTATGCAATTTTCTTTGCTCAGACCAAAACTTAATGTTAATTACACATTATATCTCACCAATAAACACACACACGCGTACTTGCATTTTCTTTTTTTATTTTATTTTTTTCTTTTTTACTACAGTTAATGTAAAATCGATATATTTGATAATATTCAGACATTTATGACTCAGATAACTGGAAAACCTGACTGTGATTTCCATTTTTCCTTAGCGCGACTAGACTGTAAGAACTAAACACAATAATATTCATGATTCACCTTTTTATAGTGCTTTATGCAATTCTAAATACGGTTAATTGAATACAAATCAAATAAATAAAATATCTTGATCAATATGACAGGAGATTTAATTCTCTTCATTAACCAGTGAAGGTATTCTTACCACCGGTATTTCAGTCACTTATAATATTGATATGTTATCTATATTGACAGCACATGCACTTTACATTGTCTATGTTAATACTATGTTAGTACACAATAAAGTATTTTTAATTTGAATTTGTGCCAAGCGGTCGCTCGTTTTCAGAAACCACCAAATAGCTTGTTTCACGTTTTTCGTGCTCTGCGCATTTTTTTTTTTTTTTTTCTAGGACTTGTTTACTTAATTATCTCAGTCAGGTACAACTGACTAATTACCTTTTATGTATATATAAACCCATGAAATTTTTGTAAACTACTCAAAAATATTGTGCAACAATACATTTTTCTCTAATTATCAATAAGTAACACTCATTAATTTTAATGAGTGAACAGTGATTTCTTATAATGTAGTTAAACCTTCTATATAGAAAAATATCGACACAATAATAAAAAATAACTCACAATTATCAACAGCACCCACATATCTTCATCCCATTAATCATTATAACACCCAGTCATATATCTAATGTTAAACATTAACTTTAATTCCATTCCATCCCTTCAGAGAATATTTATGATAATAAATTATATAATATCACTCTTTGGCCCAATAAATTAAAAAATAAATATAAAACACTGTCTCTGTGGCTTAGTAACACGCTTAGAAATATTTATTTGTTTATCCTTTCAGTACTGCAGCATGATTACAAGATGATAATGACAATGACGCGTATTACATTACGCAATGGTCTGTCTCTGATACTTTTTTTTCCTCCAAATACCATTTCATTTTGGTGATGTACCTAACTTAACTTTAGGAAAGATATCTTGAAACGAGATTGGCGTTTGACGATTGAGCGTCACTGGCTGATTGGGCACTCGAACGCCGTCAGACTGCTTGTTTGAGAATCAATGAGGAAATTCAGTTTGTTAATTCTATTCTGAGTGAAAAAAAAAAAAAATAGTTGTTTGCTATTTCACCAAATTAAGGAATTCACGATACATAATTCAAGTCATTATATCAAGAATGAAAGCATAAATATAAATGTATATATATATATATATAAATATAAATAAATATATATATTTATATATATATAAATGTATATATATATATATATATATATATATATATATATATATATATATCCTCCCCTAGTCCGGGGGAAATGTTTTCTTTTCAAGAATATTTAAATTCCTTTCTTGCTTTTCTCAGAGTATGTACGCTTTTCTCGATTCATCGACTGGTGAGGTTTTTGTAATTGTAATTATAATTGTAACT
>BOPN01002178.1:175000-187500 GCA_017312705.2 Penaeus japonicus
GACAATTCTTCTAATTGGTCAGGGAGCTGCCCGACCCGGCGGTGATTGGTCCACGGGTAAATGAGAGCAGGACTTTGGCCACGCCCTCCGAACGTGGGCATTCAGGACTGACCTGGAACTGGGAGACATTGTGTTTAAGTAACTAGAAATATTTAATTATTACTTCGATATGAATTTTGAATCTTTATCATATACAATGATACCTTGATATCGCTCGACCACGTTACCCCAAATCGTCCCGATTTGGTAAGAAATTTAGATATAACGAAAAGAGAATGCCAAAATCAGCGATACTTAGCAGAGAAAACAGGAGATCCGTGATCAGTGGAGCTCTTGAAAATATACGAAGAGATCAGGAAATGCCGTGGCAACGTCTCGATTATTGCACAAGATCACACGGTTGTGCAATCAGTGCAGGCTTCGAGATGGGCTGCACTGGTTACAGGATTGACACGTCTGGTTGACATGCCCTTCTGCATCCATCACTATCGTATCTGAAAAACTTTATACACGTAACTAGTGCATACGATAGTTGTAGAGGGGACAGGGTAAAGGGCGTAGGAGCAAAAATTATGCAGATGCATGTTATAAGATAATTGATAATAGTAGTTATGCATTAACTAGGTGAAAATAACATGCGGTATAAATTGAAAAGATATCAAAAGTATGTATACAATAAGTGCATTGCTAATTATTAACATATTATTATGTCATAATGTTTAAAGACAATAAAAATTTAGCAAGTAAGTTATGCTAAGTTATAGTATATACTCATAAATTGGTATATCCAGTAATTATAAATATAGTACAAAAGATACAAGAGTACGACTTGCGAATAGGCATCGGGTGATGCGGTAACTTGCTCGTAGTGCGATGCAACCAACACGCGACCAAGCTCGAATCATCAGCTGTTGCAAGTCAGGTATCTGTTTAAGATCAGACTGGGGAAAAAGTCATTAGGAGTCCCGGGCTTCAGGATGAACCCGAGAGTTGCAACAATGCAATGGGTTGACTGCATCAGGAACCGTATACAGCATAGAATGGTCCTGGTAGTCGACAGATATGGTAGTTACCAGCAGGAACTATCTGAATTCATGTTATTTGCTGACAATACTTACGCAGTAGCAGACCGGATTCATCGAGGGATGAACTATGTGCAAAATATGTGTCTGCTGTGAGAATAGATGAGTATGAAAAAAATGATAAGTTAAGATGTAGTTTTTCCATTTACTAACTGAGTCTAGTCCTTCGGGGAGTGAAGGCACGGCAAATGAGCCAAGGTCAGTAGCAAATTAGAAAGAACAATGTAAATGTGTATGATGCATGTAAAAAAAAAATAATAGCCAAATTACCAACCATATCTAATCCTTAAATAGGCGTGACCGGAAGTCAAGATTTGAGGCAAAGTGGGTAAAAAAAATATCCTGAGTATGCTTATGAAAAAATTAATATTAATCCAAATATCAACCGAATCCAGTCCTTCAATTAATTAGAAGGCACGACCTGATTCAGATTGGATGAGACTGGAAAAAATAAATGTTAAATAAGCTGAAATAAAAAATATTATTAATATAATATTGACCTGGAGGTCGTTCCGTTGAGGAATAGGTGATTTACCGTGATCGACCATGCTAGTGGTCGGTAAGATCATGCGCCAAATTGAACTCGTCCCGTGGGGAAACGCTGTCTTAGCTCGAGAACAAAGATAAATATGATGAGTTATTAGACTATGCTAGGATATTTCAATTGCGCGGGCTGAACTCGTCCTTCTGAAATAAGGTGCGGCGTAATAGCCAAGATCGGGGCAACTGAAAGAAATACCATTAATATGTATTATTAATAAAATGCGGAGTTAGCAAGCCTGGAACGTCTGATAAGTGATAAGCGCGGTGTCTCTGTTTGAGAGAATTAATTGTGACGTCAGGTTGTCAAGATCGGTGCGCGATGCACCGGAGGTGAAAAATAACCCGTAATTCGCGGTTTATTCAATTGTGGTACCATAGATACGCGAAATTAGGGTGTGAGATGCATATGCAATGGGCGTCATGCAATGAAGGCCCGATAAGTGAGGTACAGTAGCTGGAGAAAGGCAAAGTTAAGCTGAAAAGCTATAAAATATGAAATGATAAATAAACCTTTTCCTGACTGTCCTAGTGAACGTTGCGTTCGTAATATCATGATAAGATATTTGGCGTTCCGATTTGACCCATGAAATGTTTCGAAAGGTCGGAAACTCGGAGAGGCCTATGATGATAACAAATTGCTTAATGTTGTTGAAGTCGACAATTTCTTAACATTAAAAATAATGACAATCATATCATACGATGATCAAAGTTACTTGCAATTAAATAATGAAATATGGAAGTAACAATAATCAATAATGCAATGAAAAATGCAAAGATAGTCGAATATGACTATACAATGAAATAGGAATAAAGCTAAGAAACGAACATGCATCTGTCAACATTTCTAGCTAAATGTGATGATAAATCATAATATGAAGTGATGAAACATGTTATGATATGAAATAATTGTCATAGAGATTGTAATGAATTAACAATCATAAGTCCACAAAGTCATAAAAGTGAACAAAATTACCAAAACATATACTGTCGAATGTTGAGAATTATAGAATTTCACAAAGACAGTACAAATTGTTAATCCAATTATCGGATTACAACGTGACCGAGTGAGGTCAGTAGTGTGACCATTAATCGAATCACAAATGACAAAGTATGTCATGTTACAGGAGATGCAGATATATAAGTCATGCATTAAGAAATATACAAACGTATATGCAGACAATAAAATAAATGAAAATGTAGAGAAAATCATAGTAAAGATATATAGAAAAAATTATATTCGTTAACGATTTTCTTACGAATTCACACGTGCAAAAATGACATAGGATAAGGTCACATACAGAACGCGGTCATGAAGTGACCAAAGGTCACATGTGATGCTATTTCCCAATATCACACGGTCATGAAATTGACCACAAGGGACAGAATGGTCGCGAGAAATATAACACATTGTCAAAGTTTTATGTTCAGATTGACCATACGAACGGGTCAAGGGTCAAGTGAGGTCATATGCAAAATACATTTAATTTAATGTATATTAAAGCAAGAATAAAAGAAACTATATTAAAGTCCCATAATAAAAGAGCAAATATAATAAATGTTAACCCAAAGTGAATTACATTTACACGAATACATAGTATAAACCATATTTAAGAAAGGAAAATAAGTAAATTCACAAGAAAAATAATAACACGAGATCAAATATCGTATTTGAAATATGTAATTTGATAATATATTTTTGTTCGAAGAAGTCGACTTGTTAAATATCGCATAGGAACGAAAACTTAAGAAAATCACACAGACATTAGAAATTCTACATAAGAAATTTCGAAGTTATTGCCATAAGAATATGATGTGATTTACAGTTATTTACTTAACTAACGCACAGAAAACAACCATGCATTATACGTAAAATGTAATCGTAAATTCACACAAGATAACGTAGAGCAATCAAAGCGTAGAATGATAGAATAAGTAAACGAAACAGTTATTTTATCGGTTTCATATGAAAGACTATAATGTCACACCTTTATGTGAATTTCTACGAGAATACGAATAACCTTGAAACGTTAATAATAGCAAACGTAAGATAACATAGAATAATTGTTAAACATTCGTATCATAGTAAAATGAACGAATAACGTACACATCGGAAGACACATAAGATAATGATGTGAAATATTGCGTTACCGAATGTTAAACAAAGTTATTTATTTTATTATTTAACGAAACGATACGTAGAAAAAATTATCACTAATTAGATGAGAAAGCGTGGGGTGATGGGAAATGACGGGGAGGATTTTTACAATAAACAGGAGAAAAAAAATGCAATGGGGAGGGGGGTAGGGAAACACAGGAGATACAGTGTCTAGCAACCTTAAAGTGACTTACCTTTTGTTGCTGAGAGAAGAGAAGTAGCTTCACTGCGATTGTCGTGTTCCTCTTAGTGCTGATGTTGTTCACAATCACAAAATACACACTTAGACAATACTAACGTGGCGATAATTGTCCCAACCGTTACCATATGAGGCGGATAGACAGCGCTTATTTAAGTACGCGCGAGCGGTTCACGACTTAAATAAAAAAATTAGGCTAATATTCTACACTTTTAACCTAAAAAGCAGGAGGTACTTCTCCAGATATCACCGTCACGTAGTGAAAAATAGAACGAAGAGCTATCAGGTATGCCTAAATTGTGCAAAAAAATAGAAACTAGGTCCTATCAATTTGTTATTAATCGAACAGAACCGAAATATTTGTAGCGAGCGGCCTACGAATATTTATAATCAATTAACGACGTGAGGTTCTTATCTTGCGACATCACCAATTTATGTGACGAGCAAGATATATCAAAAGATGAATCCCATTCTGCCACCAGTTATGTGGTGAGCAGAATGAATCTCACCGCTGACACCAGTTTATGTGAAACTCGGTGACTAAAGAACATTGACTATTTATTATAAATCAAGATATGTATATAACATTATTTACAAGGGAGGCACGATATATATATGCAAGGGGGAAGCTAAGCCTATCGCAAAGCTAACGAGACCTAAGCTATAAGTATATCAATAACACATATAAAGATAACACTAAGGAAAACACAGACAATGCACAGTATATGAAATAAGCTAAGTCACTAAGGGCACTAAAACACTGTCTACCTGGAATCCTTGAGGAGGTGAAGGGAGAGGAGGACCTCTCGACTTGAAGGTCGAACTAATTCTGTCTAAATCTATCAATGACCTATTTTGAGGAGGATACCGGGTCAGTACGAGGGGCAGCGACAATTCTTCTAATTGGTCAGGGAGCTGCCCGACCCGGCGGTGATTGGTCCACGTGGTAATGAGAGCAGGACTTTGGCCACGCCCTCCGAACGTGGGCATTCAGGACTGACCTGGAACTGGGAGACATTGTGTTTAAGTAACTAGAAATATTTAATTATTGCTTCGATATGAATTTTGAATCTTTATCATATACAATAATACCTTGATATATATATATATATATATATATATATATATATATATATATATATATATATATATATATATACTGTATATATATGTATATATATATATATATATATATATATATATATATATATATATATATATATATATATGTATATACATATACATTAGTAAAGCTGACATTTTCAAAAGAGCGGTTAGGTTTTTCAGTATCAACAAAAACATCTCAAGTCACAACCAATAACCCAAAATCTACAATTGAGTAGATTTTGTACGCCCAGTATCGGTTACAGAAGTATTATATTAAAGCTTTTGTAAAGAGTCGATATTATTGTATATTATGTATATTGCTCATAGTTAGCATCTGGAAACGAGGGAAATGGCTATGCCAAAACCCTCGGCGCTACTGACCCAGGGATATATTTGCTTTTCTATGTCTAAAATAAGACTTGATAAGATTTGATGATCACGATGCATATGTATGATGGCTGTATCGAGATGAAAATAGAATGATGCCTTAAACCCCATTTCAGGGCGGAGCTTCCTTGGGTACTCCGTCATTTTCAAGAATTAGATAAGATTGGTAACCTACTGTGAAAATTTAGTGCTCGCCAATTTCCCCCGCTTTCCCCCCTCACCCTAATCGGTTTGGAGGGGGGGGGGGGGGGGGGGCTCCATCAATGACAGACCCCAACGCCACTACATTTAGCTACAAATTATTTGTAAAATGTGAAATGGATGTTGAATAAGAGGAAATAGGTTTCATACAACTAGCATTGAAAACCAGAATATTAATATCCGCTGTTAATAACATTCAGCATATAATTTGTTACCAAGAGAGCTATAGCAGGCACACTAAGAGGAAAGAATTCAAAGGATAGGCAGGTGGAAGGGGCACTGCATTAGGAAATATACACAGAATATATGTTTCGTAATATATTCGGCGATATTATTATTATATTGGATAGGATAAAACTCTTTGAGCTTATTGTCGGTTTTTATGGTAATATGCATCGCTTAGTGCAACAAGTCATTATAATCAAAAGTATGATTGTCGTTTTGTAAGACTATATCATTTCGTGTTCTGTGTCTCTTCGTGTCGTCTGATGTATGTATGTAGATTATATACATGATTAGATATTGATAGATTTATTAATGCTCTAAGAAAGCTTATCTGTTTATCTGATATAAGAGCTGGTTAATCACTTTTTGACCGAGCTACGAAAATTAAATCTGACTCAACGACCAAACAGAGCATAACATTTCGTTTCTTCAGTAGATGGGGGGGGGGGGGTGAGGGAAAGACTTTGCTGTGACGTCAGTCAGAGTGACGACAACAGAGGCTCCTGAATAGTTTAATCTTTATTTTTTATTTGTTTATTTGGAATCAGCACCATAGTCTCAAATCCAAAATAAATAAATAAAAAATAAGGTCGCTTATTCAGGAGCCTCTGTTGTCGTCACTGACTGACGTCTAGCAAGTCTTTCAACCCCCCATCTACTGAAGAAACGAAATGTTATGCTCTGTTTGGTGGTTGGGTCAATTTAATTTTCGTTGCTCCGGTAAAAAAGCAATTAACTCAGCTCTTATATCAGATAAACAGATAAGCTTTCTTAGGGAATTAATCAATAAATATATATATATATATATATATATATACATACATACATATACATATATATATATATATATATATATATATATATATATATATATATATACATACATATATATACATATATATATATATATATATATATATATATATATATATATATATATATATATATATATATATATATATATATATACATACATACATATACATATATATATATACATATATATATATATATATATATATATATATGTATATATACCCTATATATATATATATGTGCGTGTGTGTGTGTGTATTGTATAGAGTAATCTGACTGCAAAAGATAACCATGTTGCATAAGAGGACCAAATTACCATGTTGCAAACTTCTTATTCACTTCACCGCAAATTTAATTATTATAGTTCTTACAGACAGCTATAATATTGGCACTTTTCTAATTCATAATAATGTTGATGATGATTGAGAAACATTGAGTGTAACATACATATATTTTAATTCTTGTTCAGAGCTTCGATATTCTTTAAATGTGAAGTGGCTATATATGTATATATATATATATATATATATATATATATATATATATATATATATATATATATATATATATATATATATATATATATATATATATATATATATATGTATATACATACATACATACATACATATATATATATATATATATATATATATATATATATATATATATATATGAAATGCATATTTTATCATTCATTCTGCCTCAAAATTATATTTGATTTATCAAAAATTTATTAATTCATATATAGTATTCGTCTGTAATAGTTTTTCACCTAGAGAGAGAGAGAGATAGATAGATAAAGAGAGAGAGAGAGAATATGCCTGTGTGAGTAAAGGTGTGTGTGTTTGTGTTTGAAGAGAGAGAGCGGGTAAATTATTGCGTAGGTGTTGTGTTGCACCTGTCAATTGGGGTTTTACATAAAAAAGCCTCGCTTTTGACCTCCTGCCCTAACACTACCCCCCTCCCTCCCCTCCCCCTGCTCTCCTCTGCCAACAATTCCAACCTCTCTTACACTGTGACACCATCCCTCCGCCCCTCCACCCTCCACCCTCACCTCCACCCCTCCACCTCTCCTACCCCATCTCACCTGCCGCGCGGAAAGGGACGTGCGGGGCAGCGACAGTGTCAGTGAGAGTGGAATAGGATTTCTCTCCCAGACTGTACATACAAACTTGTATATACTATATAATAGATGTCCTGAATAAGAAAGTTGCTGAAGAAATGGACATTGCAACATCAAACCTGATAAGGTTTTGAAGTAGATATAATCAGTAGAAAATTAAATATATAAATCATTAAGAACAAAACAGTGAAGCAAATAGTTACCTTGATATATTCATGCAATAATCAATTAGCGTAAATTAAAGGCAAAACCAGACCAACATACCATAAGCTACTGATTGAATAAAATATTCATGTGACCTTGTCAGCAAACAGTCATGCTCAATTACTCATTATTCCAATATGGTGGATACACAAATGAAACATTCGTAATTAAAGCAAATCAAAGGAAAATATATATTCTGGCACTAAAGTTGGTAATATCCGAAATTTCTACTGAAGAGAGAGAGAGAGAAAGAGAGAGAGAGAGAGAGAGAGAGAAAGAAATACAGACAGATAGATAGATAGAGTTAGAGAGAGAGAGGGGGGGGGGGGGATTTATATGCATTGCACTGATCCGAGAAAAAAGGATACCCATCAAGAACAAGATGATAAGATATCGTGATATGAATAATAAGATAATGAAAACAAACATAAACAAAGAAACACGATTTCTCCATCACACATCATAAAAAAGATGTATTAACCCTTATGCGTTTGTGTATTATATGTAATATATGTATATACATATATATATATATATATATATATATATATAGACAGATAGATAGATATATACATATATATATACATACATACACACATATATATGAATATATATATATATATATATATATATATATATATATATATATACTGTATATATATATATAATATATATATATATATATATATATATATATATATATATATATACTGTATATATATATATACATATACATATATATGAATATATATATATACATATACATATATATGAATATACATATATATACATATACATATATATGAATATATATATATATATATATATTCATATACATATATATACACATTTATATATATATATATATATGTATATATATGTATATATATGTACATATATTCATATATATATTGTCAGGTCAAAGAAACCTGCTACTGGTGAACATGTAAACCAGTACTACCTGTTCATGGTCGGGTGGTCGGCGACTAAACCGGCTCCCCCATCTGATAAGATCAGCTTGCTGAATCTTATCTTATGGGAGGGTGTGTGGACACCCAGCAGGACTAAAAACAAAACCTGTCAAAGGGCGGAGGAGCTCAAAGAGAGTAAACGGCCATCCACACCTTGCATTAGGCAGCAGTGATGCAAGTTTTCCTTTTTCTGGCGGAAGAGCCTTCTTTGACCAACGGCAGACTAAGGATAACAGAGGACAAAACAAATATCTTGCTTTTTTTTATTCCCTGTACTGCGACCTAGTGTTAGGCAGCAGCTGCACTAGTATCTGTAGTAGGCGGAAGAGATAGTGGCCAACGGCTGCTACAGAAAAGCAGGGGGCAGTTTCAGCAAACCTGTTTCTGGCCCCTGTACTGCGCTAATGGAGAGGAGATCGGCACCACCATTCGAAAATTGCCGGAGAATCACCCATGACAATGACAACCAAACCCATTTCCATACTGGATCGGTCGGGGCCCAGGATAAAAACGGCCGCGCCGTCATGATGCTCACAGGGGTGGCGGTGTTAAGTGGACTACTGATGAGCAGCTTCGAGGAAAGAACAACAGCTGGCGAAGAACATATGCATTGGCACTTGGAACGTAAGATCACTAAAAGATGAGGGAAAACTAGAAGTGTTGGTAAATGAGATCTCTACCATCTCTTGGAATGTTTTGGGAGTTTCAGAACTTAGATGGACTGGCATTGGAGAAACGAGCACAGAAGATGGACACAAGTTGTGGCACAGCGGTGCCGAGAAAAAACATGAAAGAGGCGTAGGAGTGCTGGTTGAAAAAGAAACAGCAAAGTCAGTGATCGAATGTACACCTGTATCTGACAGAATAATTGCAATTAGACTAAAAGGAAAGCCCCGCAATATGACAATCATTCAGATATATGCACCAACATCAGACAGCGAGGACGAAGAGATTGAACGGTTCTACCAAGATCTAGAACAAACCATCAAAGAGAAAGCAAAGAAAGATATTCTTGTAATACAAGGGGATTGGAATGCTAAGATCGGATATAAGGAAAGCACTGGATGGGAAGGAACTATTGGAGATTGTGGAGTAGGAACAAGAAATGAAAGAGGTATAATGCTACTAGAATTTGCCAAAAGACATCACTTAGTTGTGGCTAATACTCTCCACAATCATAAACTATCGAGAAGAACAACGTGGCATTCACCAGATGGAGTCACACATAATCAAATAGATTATATTCTTGTGGACAGAAGATTCCAAACTGGAATAAACAGACCCAAAACGAGAACTTTCAAAAAAACGGATATTGGTAGTGATCACAACCCAGTTATGATGACATTCAGAAAGCGACTCTCTAAAGAGAAGAAGGTTTCGCAGAGACGCACAAAGTTTGACTTGGAAAAGCTGAAAGACAGGAAGTAGCAGAAAAGTATAGAAGTGAACTGGCGGGGGAGTTTGCACCACTCTTACTGCTCACAAATGAAGAACCACAGCAGCTGTGACCAGTTCACTGACCTCAACTTTCAGCACAACAAATGAGATTTTAGGAAAAGCCAAACCAATTAAAAGACCATGGATAACACCAGAAATCCTACAAAAGTGTGAAGAAAGAAGAGAACTAAAGAAAAATAGATTTACCAACAATGAAAGTCTGGGCCAGTATAGAAAGGCAAACAAGGAGGTAAAAAGAGCTATCATCAAAGCAAAAGATAATTGGGTTGAAAAACAAGCTGAGGATATTGAACAAAGCTTAGCAGTAAACAATTCTAGAAAAGCCTACAGTGTAATCAAGAGCTTAACAAAGGAGAAGACAGGAAGAACAAATGTAATAGAAGGCAAAACCGGTCAGCTGTTAACAAATAACACCAGTGACAGCTAGATGGAAAGAATACTGCCGCGAGTTGTACCAACATCAAGCAGACGTTGATAGAACAGTAATGCTTAGAGGCTACATCAGAGGGAGAACTGAACAGTCATCTTAGAATCGGAAGTAAGGGCAGCAGATTATAAAGTTGAAAATGAATAAAGCACATGGATATGACAACCTTCCAGCAGAATAAATTAAGTGCGGTGGAGATCCCATTATCAATACCTTACATCTTCTGTGCAACCGAATACTCCAAACTGGTAAATGGCCTACACAATGGACCCAGTCCATTCTCATTCCTATCCCAAAAAAAGAAAATGAATAAAAAATGTAGTGAACATCGCACAATCAGTCTTATAAGTCATCCTACCAAAGTCTTACTCACCATCATCCTAAATAGAATAAAACCGGGGTGAAGCTGATGATTCATATACTGGCTTCAGAAAAGATTGAAGCACAGTGGAACAAATTCTTAATTTAAGGCTCCTTTGTGAAAGTCAGAGAAATCATCAGAAGAATGTTTTCCACAACTTTATTGACTTTAAAAAAGCATTCGATAGGGTATGGCACGAAGCGCTATGGCATACAATGGCCAAGTATAACATCAACCAGGGTATGACTAGGCTTATCCAAGAATTATATGAGAATGCGAAAACAACAGTTATGGTAATTAACAACTACAGCGAATGGTTCGAAAGTACAGTGGGCGTTAGACAAGGATGCATTCTGTCTCCGACACTTTTCAATTTGTTTTGGAAATAATAATGCAAGATGCCCTTGATTTTTTTTTTCAGGAGGCATAAAGTGTACAGGACATGTAGTTAACAACTTACGGTTTGCTGATGACATAGACTTGATAGCGGAAGATGTGGAAGAATTAGCAGAAATAACAAGACGACTGGATGAAACATTACACAGGTATGGAATGGAAATTAGTGCAGAAAAAAGTAAAATAATGGTCAGTGGGAGGAACATCAATCGAAACGTACTGGTCCATGTTAGAGGAGAACAACTAGAACATGTGTCAGAATTCAAATATCTAGGTGCAACATTAACAGAAAATGGGACCAGCGAAATTGAAGTTAAACATCGTTTAGGAATGGCACCAAGTGCTTTAGCTAGATTGGAATCTATTTGGAAAATGAGAAGTATTAGCATGAAAACAAAAATTAAACTACTAGCTCGATGGTAAAAAGCATTTTAATGTATGGATGCGAGAGTTGGACAATAACTGATAAGATCTGGAAAAAGGTGGAAGCTTTTGAAATGAAATGTTACAGAAGGTTGCTAGGAATAACATGGAGAGAGAGGCGAACAAATAGCTATGTCTGGAATAAGATAATAGAACATTTTACAAGAAAAGGACAGGCCAGAAGCATTCACATGCGCACTATCGCCAAACGCAAACTTCAGTTCTTTGGACACCAGATCAGGAGAAATAAAACAACAAAGTTTCTCATACAAGACTACTGTGAGGGGACACGCCAACAAGGTAGGCCAGTAAGAACATGGCAAGACGACATAAAAGAGTGGACATCTCTTAACATTCAGAGAGCTTGTCACCACAGTCTCAGCAACAAAATGGAGTAAAGATGCCAGACATGGGTGCAC
>BOPN01002178.1:225000-227827 GCA_017312705.2 Penaeus japonicus
GATGATGATGAATCATGTTTATTATCACGGTCATTATAATGATAATGATAATTACAATTAGAACCCCCCCCCCCAAAAAAAAAAAAAAAAAAATATATATATATATATATATATATATAAATATATATATATATATATATATATATATATATATACATATATATTGGTAACAACTACAACATAATATCATCATTTGTGTTAATGTTAAACTAATAACAACAGTGCTAATTATCATAACTACTGCAAAAGTAGTTAAATGTCACAGGCTATCGTTGGATTATGAATAATATGAAACAAAAAGAAAAAGACAGACCACGAGGAAATTTCATGAAGGCATCAACCATGTGCCATGACTAGTTGATTGCATTCTTGTGCTGGACTGATCAACGTCAGAATCCAAAGTAAAATTATAGGATTTTTTAACCAATACAAACAGTCATAGAGTTTGCTATATGTGGGGAAAAAAATATTCTAAGGTTTTTAAAATAGCCTTTCCTTTCACTTCTCTCTGTAAGGTTTGTTCTCTGTGATTGTAATGGATTAATAACAATAATGATAATAGGAATGATAGTGATAACAATGATAATAATGATTAAAATATGATGAAATTAATAATGATAATAATGATTAAAATATGATGAAATTAATAATGATAATAATGATTAAAATATGATGAAATTAATAATGATAGTAATGATTAAAATAATGATGAGAGTACCAATGATAATAATGATTATAAGTAGTAACGAAAACTTGAAATTATTATAGAAGTATAAAATCGTTCATTATTAGTAGCTTCGTTATCATATCTATGACAAAAGTGACCAGTAAGTAAAAGGCATCTTTGCAAAAGGCTTTCGTGACACCATAATTGATTGCGCTCTTTTTAACTTATATATACATGTGTTTATAGCCTTACCTGAAAAAAAACTCTTTTGACTGTGGCTCTATGCATTGTACACGGAAATTGGTTTTACCCGTTTTTTCAATTAAGATTAATCCAGATTCTCGAAAATGAAAAAATAGAAAGTAATAAATTTACAGTTTATTACTTTGCAAAAAATATTAAAAAAAAAAATAGTTGTCTATATTTAAACGAATGTCAGTTATTTTTATTGAACACTTGTATGTGTGCGTGTATGTGTGCGTGTGTGCGTGCCCGCGCTTTCAAATATATATATATATGAAACTAGATACATTTACCTGCGAATCGGTAGTCTCATCGCCCGAACTATGCTAATGCACATGCATTCATGCAAATTTTAGAGAAATACCGACACATGAATACACACTCTGGCCCTGAAATGAGCCCTTAACATCCAGGGTTTGACGGTATTCGAACACTGTGCCTTCATCATCTAAGCTTCCAAAACGGTGCACACAATCAGCCATGAGACGCCGGTGATAGGAAATGTAAATGACGCAGCTGATTTAGACACTTTGATCAATCACCTTTGGTAACGGGGCTCTACTAGAAATCTGCTGTTGAAATTAGGTGGTTTGTGTCCTTTTATGTGATTTTATCGTTTAGTGTTTGAAATGGTTGTAAAGATTCTTATATTAGCTCGATTATACTTTATATTCGGTGGAGCCTTTGTTGTTATAGATCGTGGTATCATTTACATAATTATGTAATTGTCAAAACTAAGTCATGCTATTGTGAGACACATCGTGATCTTATGCCATGCTATTGTGAGACACAACGTATTTTTAAGTCATGCTATTGTGAGACACACCGTGTTTTTATGCCATGCTATTGTGAGACATTGTGTTTTTATGTCATGCTATTTTGAGACACAACGTATTTTTAAGTCATGCTATTGTGAGACACACCGTGTTTTTATGCCGTGCTATTGTGAGACATTGTGTTTTTATGTCATGCTATTTTGAGACACAACGTATTTTTAAGTCATGCTATTGTGAGACACACCGTGTTTTTATGCCGTGCTATTGTGAGACACACCGTGTATTTATGTCATGCTATTGTGAGACACATCGCGTTTTATGCTGTGCTATTGTGAGACACAATGTGATTTTAAGTCATGCTATTGTGAGACACTGTACTTTTAAGTCATGCTATTGTGAGACACCGTGTATTTATGTCATGCTATTGTGAGACACACCGTGTTTTTATGGCGTGCTATTGTTAAACACACTGTGTTTTTATGCCATGCTATTGTGAGACACCGTGTATTTATGTCATGCTATTGTGAGACACACCGTGTTTTTATGCCATGCTATTGTGAAACACATCATGTATTTATGCCATGCTATTGTGAGACACATCATATTTTTAAGTCATGCTATTGTGAGACACATCGTGTTTTTAAGTCATGCTATTGTGAGACACATCGTGTTTTTAAGTCATGCTATTGTGAGACACATCGTGTTTTTATGCCATGCTATTGTGAGACAATGTGTTTTTAAGTCATGTTATTGTGAGACACACCGTGTATTTATGTCGTGCTATTGTGAGACACCCTGTCTTTTTATGCCATGCTATTATGAGACACACTGTGTGTTTATGTCATGCTATTGTGAGACACATCGTATTTTTATGCCATGTTATTGTGAGACATACCTTATTTTTTTATGTCGTGCTATTGTGAAACACCATGTGTTTTCAAGTCATGGTTTTGTGAGACATATCGTATTTTTTTTATGCCATGCTATTATGAGACACATCGTGTTTTTATGCCATGCTATTGGGAGACATACCGTATTTTTTATGTCGTGCTGTTGTGAGACACCCCATCTTTTTATGCCATGCTATTGTGAGACACACTGTGTTTTCATGTCATGCTATTGTGAGACACACCGTGTTTTT
>BOPN01002179.1:0-5000 GCA_017312705.2 Penaeus japonicus
AAAAAAAAAAAAAAAAAAAAAAAAAAAAAAAAAAAAAACAAAAAAAAAAAAAAAAAAAAAAAAAAAAAAAAAAAAAAAAAAAAAAAACAGAAACAGAGGCAAGGAGATTACACTGAATTTTATATGTGTCCGTTACAGAGAGGAAAATTATAGGGAGAGATAGGACTCGCTGAGGATGTGAACGAACTCCTACATTCGTTCGTTCCTCTGAATTCCTAAGAAGGAGCGAATCTCTGACAGGCTGTTTAGACTACAGAGCCTCGCGAAGACGGAAATTGGAAAAGGCCAATTTTGTGGAAATTGGGAGGAGGAACTAAAAGGCTACGATCACAAATAGGTCGAATGATATGTGATAATGATATCGTCTGATGAATTAATAAGTATATAGAAAATAAGATTAAAAAAACATGATAAATAGGTAGAAAAGTAGATACATGGTAAATATATGGAAAGAGATATATATAGCGCAGGAAACGCAGAGCCACGAAAGAAAATTAATTCTATGAGGAGAGGTAACCATCAAATAAGCTTGGCCATCTTGCAAATAATTGCAATATCTGAAAATATGTTGCTACATGAGAAGCAAAAGTTTACGATAAAGTCAATATTGCTTTCCTGAACAAGTAAACTAACTTCATTACTATCATGATAACATCAGATTACACTTTAGAAGCAAAGATATACTTGTGTAATTAAACTCGTCACCCGTCGACCGATAACAGGTACACATGCACTTTTATAACAAATGTATTACAAACATAGCATATGTGTGTAAGTATATGGATATTAACTTCAGTATAAGTATATCGCCGATGGATATATATGTGAATATGGCTATGTGTATATATGTGTATATCTTATCATTTCTTTAAATCAATGTTATTCCCAATCAATTCTAAAAAAAATAATAATAATAATCCATCGTTTATACAAGCCTTAACACGTTTTTAGAAGAAGAATACAGACTCTAAAACAATTTTTTCACAAGCATTTTAAGACTTTCCCTTTGTCCAGTATATCAACACTGCCAAAAGCAAGCCAGTGCAGCTCGCCTAAATAAAGCCAGCCAGGAGTTCTCATCCAACGCACATAACATCTCATCCCCCCCCCCCCCCAAGCAGAGACTGACGTGAGGATCAAGTAGAGAGAGTTATGTGCCCAAGTTAATACAGCCTCCTCACTGGCACTGGGAGTTGGATTCCATTACCATTTACTCAAAAAAAAAAAAGAAAAAAAAAAAAGATAATAATAATTTAAAAATAAATAAATAAATAAAGAAATAAAATTAAAAATAAAAGTCTATATCTCAATAGATAAAAAAAAAGAAAAAAGAGAAATAGAAAAACAAAATTAGAAATGAAATTCTAAATAAATAGTTACAAAAAGAAAAAAAGGTCTAAATGTATAAGGGGAATTTCCCCAGACCAAAGGTGGCAGCATTTGTCAAGGAAGCTGTGACGGGGGACGAGGGGGGGCAAAGGGGGGTGAGTGGGGGGGAAGATGGGGGGAGGGGGAGGAAGAGGAACTGCAAGTCAGGTAGACTGGTTGACTGACGACTGACTTGACTTTGTGGGTTGGGTTGGGATGGTAAAGAGGGGAGGAAGAGAGAGGGGTAGTGACTGGAGAGAAAGAGAGAGAGAGAGAGAGAGAGATAGAGAGAGAGACAGACAGACAGACAGACAGAGAGAGAGAGAGAGAGAAAGAGAGAAAGAAAGAAAGAGAAAAAGAGAGAGAGAGAGAGAGCGAGAAAGAGAGAGACAGACAGACAGACAAACAGAAAAAAAACAGAAAAAAAGCAAACACAAAGACAGATCAACAAGACAGACAGACGCCCAAACAAACAAACACACCGACCAGCCAACAGACAGACAGTCAGACAGACAAACAGCCAAAACAGACATAAACAGAAAGGAAAAAAGAGGAAGACAAACACCCCAGCGACCTATACAGAGGTATCCGTGCCACCCACACCATTTACCAACGCGGAGAGCAGTGCCATAAATAATATCTTGTTGGAATTTAAAAACTATTAATAGTAAATAGAAATAGGAAAGATAGAATAAACCTAGGCGTTTAGAAAGAAAAGGGAAATAAGGGAAATGGAAGTAAATAGAAAATAGGAAAGATAGAATAAATCTTGGCGTTTAGAAGGAAAGGGGAAATAAGGGAAATGGAAGTAAATAGAAATAGGAAAGATAGAATAATTTTTGGCGTTTAGAAAGAAAAGGGAAATAAGGAAAATAGAAGCAAATAGAAATAGGAAAGATAGAATAAATCTTTGCGTTTAGAAAGAAAATGGAAATAGAAGTAAATAGAAATAAGAAAGATAGAATAAATCTTGGCGTTTAGAAAGAAATGGGAAATAGAAGTAAATAGAAATAGGAAAGATATAATAAATCTTGGCGTTTAGAAGGAAAGGGGAAATAAGGGAAATAGAAGTAAATAGAAAATAGGAAAGATAAAGTAAATCTTGGTGTTTAGAAAGAGAAGGGAAATAAGGGAAATAGAAGTAAATAGAAATAAGAAAGATAGAATAAATCTTGGAGTTTAGAAAGAAAAAGGAAATAGAAGTAAATAGAAATAGGAAAGATGGAATAAGTCTTAGCGTTTAGAAAGAAAGGGGAAATATGGGAAATATAAAGAAATGGAGTGGATTAGATATTAATAATGATGATGATTGTGATGATTGTGATGTTAGTTGAAGTTTTTGGTGATGGTGGTGGTGGTGGTAGTGATGGTGATGATAAGGATAAGGGGAATTGAAAAAGATGGTGCTAATGGAGGTAATGAGGATGATTTTTCTTTTATTTGCTCTCCCCCCTCTTCCTCTCTCTCTCTCTTATTTACATTCATATTTCTATTTCCCTTCTATCCTTTCTCGTTCTTTCTCTTTCTTTCTCTCTCTCTCTCTCTCTCTCTCTCTCTCTCTCTCTCTCTCTCTCAGAGAGAGAGAGAGAGAGAGAGGGAGAGAGAGAGAGAGAGAGAGAGAGAGAGAGAGAGAGAGAGAGAGAGAGAGCGAGAGAGAGAGAGAGAGAGAGACAGACAGACAGAGAGAGAGAAATACAGACAGACAGACAGAGAGAGATACAGACAGACAGACAAACAGAAAAAAAACAAAAAAACACAAAGACAGAACAAACAGACAGACAGACACCCAAACAAACAAACACATCACCTAGCCAACAGACAGACAGACAAACAAACAGCCAAAACAGACATAAACAGAAAGGAAGAAAAATGAAGACAACACCCCAGCGACCCATACAGAGGCATCCGTGCCACCGACACCATTTACCAACGCGGAGAGAAGTGCCATAAATAATATCTTGTTGGCATTTAAAAACTATTAAAAGTAAATAGAAATAGGAAAGATAGTATAATGTTTGGCGTTTAGAAAGAAAAGGGAAATGGAAGTAAATAGAAATAGGAAAGATTGAATGAATCTTGGCGTTTAGAAGGAAAAGGGAAATAAGGGAAATAGAAGTAAATAGAAATAGGAAAGATATAATAATTCTTGGCGTTTAAAAGGAAAAGGGAAATGGAAGTAAATAGAAATAGGAAAGATAGAATAAATCTTGGCGTTTAGAAAGAAAAGGGAAATAGAAGTAAATAGAAATAGGAAAGATGGAATAAACCTTGGTGTTTAGAAAGAAAATGGAAAAATAGAAGTAAATAGAAAATAGGAAAGATAGTATAATGTTTGGCGTTTAGAAAGAAAAGGGAAATAGAAGTGAATAGAAATAGGAAAGATAGAATAGATCTTGGCGTTTAGATGGAAGAGGGAAATAGGGGAAAGAGAAGTAAATAGAAATAGGAAAGGTAGAATAAATCTTGGCGTTTAGAAAGAAAAGGGAAATAGAAGTAAATAGAAATAGGAAAGATAGAATAAATCTTTGCGTTTAGAAGGAAAAGGGAAATGAGGGAAATAGAAATTAATAGAAATAGAAATGATAGAATAATTCTTGGCGTTTAGAAGAAAAAAGGGTCATAGAAAGAAATGGAATGGATTAGATATTGATAATGATGATGATTGTGATGATTGTGATGTCAGTTGAAGTTTTTGGTGATGATGGTGGTGGTGATGGTGATGATAAGGATAGGGGAATTGATAAAGATGGTGCTAATGGACACAATGAGGATGATTTTTTCTTTTCTTTTTCTTGCTCTCCCCCCCTCTTCCTCTCTCTCTCTCTCTCTTATTTACATTCATATTCCTATTTCCCTTCTATCCTTTCTCGTTCTTTCTCTTTCTCTCTCTCTCTCTCTCTCTCTCTCTCTCTCTCTCTCTCTCTCTCTCTCTCTCTCTCTCTCTCTCTCTCTCCTTCTTTCCCTCTCTCGTTCCCTACCCTGTACATCCTTCGCTACCTTCCTTCCCTCCTACTCCCCCTCCCACCCTCCCTCCCATCCACCCCCCTACCTCCCATCCCTCCCTCCCTCCCCACTCCCCCCTCCCTCCTACTCCCACTTCCATCCCTCCCTCCCATCCCTTCCTCCCTCCCTCCCCTTCTCTAAGCCTCTAAGAGCCACTGTTGCCATAGCAGGCGGTCGTGGCAGCTGCCTGTGGTAAGTCTGGCGGTTGCTTTGGATACACTGTCTTATCCAAGGGGAAGGGAGAGAGGGGGAGAAGACTGAGGAAGATGGGGAGGAGTGGGGGGAGAGAAGAGGAGGGCTGAGGAAAGATGGGGAGGAGGTGGGAGAGAGGAGGAGAGACTGAGGAGAAGATGGGGGAGGAGGTGGGAGAGGAGAGGGGGGAGAGACTGAGGGAAAGATGGGGGAGGGAGGGTGGGAGAGAGAGGGGAAAGCTGAGGGAAGATGGGGGAGGAGGTGGGGGAGAGAGGGGAGAGATTGTGAGGGGGGATGGTGGGGGAAGATGAGGGGAGGGAGGTGGGAGAGAGAGAGAGAGAAGAGGGGGGTGAAGTGGAGGTGGGGGAAGGTGGGGTAAGATGGGGGAGGAGGTGGGAGGAAGAGAGGGGAGAGGCTGAGGGGAAGGTGGGGGGAGG
>BOPN01002179.1:15000-17500 GCA_017312705.2 Penaeus japonicus
CAGATTCGATTTTTCTTTTTTTCTTATTTTTTTCTGTCATCCTTTTCTCTCTCTTATCTCCCTTATTGATATTCTCCGTGCTCTTGCTCCTACTCTTCCTCCTCCTCTTCCTTCTCCTCCTCCTCTTCCTCCTCCTCCACCTCCTCCTTCTCCTACTCCTCCTCCTATTCCTCCTCTTCCTCCTCCTCCTCCTCCCCCACCTCTTCCTCCTCCTCCTCCTCCTCCTCCTCCACCTCCTCCTCATCCTCCTCCTTCATCTCCTCCTCTTCCTCCTCCTCCACCTCCCCCTCTTCCTCCCCTTCCTCCTCCTCCTCCTCCTCCTCCTCCCCTTCTTCCTCCTTCCCTCCTCCTCCTCGTCCTCCTCCTCCTTTTACCAAACATCACTTCCAGTTCAGAAAGCCTTACTAATTAGCCTTTATTGTACTCACATGCGTCATTATGCGTCTCATAATAGAGAGATCTTATCTGCGTGGAGATGTATGTGAAGTAACACGTAAAGCAGAATACACTGTTTTGTACACCCATGCCACAAATCCCGTCGGTCGTGAAAACAAGAATTGTGGGGAGGCCGTGAAACTCTTATTTTATCTCTGCTAAGTTACCTTTTTTTTTCTTCTTCTTCTTCTCCTCCTCCTCCTCCTTCTCCTAATCCTTCTTCGCTTTCTTCTTTCTTCTTCGCGTTCTTCTCAGTCACCCTTTTTTATTTCTCCTCCTCCTCCTCCTTCGCGTTCTTCTTTCTTCTTCGCGTTCTTCAAAGTCACCCTCTTTTTTCTTTCTCCTCCTCCTCCTCCTCCATCCAACTCCTCCTCCTCCTTCTTCTCCCTTCTTCGCGTTCTTCTAAATCACCCTCTTTTTTCTTTCTCCTCCTCCTCCTCCTTCCCCTCCTCCTCTTAATCCTTCTTCGCGTTCTTCTTTCTTCTTCTTCTTCTTCTTCGTGTGCTTCTTTTATTCTCCGACGTCTTCCCTTCCGAAGAATTATGGCGAGCTTTTGTTATCGGGAATGTTGAAGGGACTTACCTTACACTGGCTCTGTCTTTTAGGTGTGTATAAAGGTGCATATTGGCATGTTTATGTATGTATATGAGTTTGCATACAGATGTGTGTGTGGGTGTGTGTGGGTGTGTGTGTGTATGTGTGTGTGCGTGTGTGTTGTGTTTGTTTGTATGTGTGTGTGTGTGTGTGTTTGTGTGTGTGTCTGTTTGTGTGAGTGTGTGTGTGTATGTGTGTGTGTGTGTGTGTTTAGTATAAATACCAGAGAGAGAGAGAGAGAGAGAGAGAGAGAGAGAGAGAGAGAGAGAGAGAGAGAGAGAGAGAGAGAGAGAGAGAGAGAGAGAGAGAGAGAGAGGGAGAGAGAGAGAGAGAGAGAGAGAGAGAGGGAGAGAGAGAGAGAGAGAGAGAGAGAGAACGAGAAAGAGAGAGAGGAGGGGGGAGAAAGATAGAGAGAGAAAGATAGAGAGAGAAAGAGAACGAGAGAGACAGACAGAGACAGATACACAGACCAGACACAAGCAAACAGCCAGAGCAAGGAAGAAAGAAAACAAAAATAGAGAGAGAGAGAAAGAGACAAATAGAAAAAGAAGGATGTGGAAGAGATGTAATTTTTCTTCAGCAGACCGCTCTCTCAAACGGAAAATAAGGAAACCTCACCCACACCTGAATTAAGGCCCATTACACCAGCGAATAACGCGACTATTAATTCAATTTCACGTTCCCAGACAGCACCTCTGAATCGCAAACTCACCTCCACATCCCTATATATCCCCCCTCCCCCCAAAAAAAAAAGGAAAAAGAATAAGAAAATAACAAAAAAAAGCAGTCAAATCCACAATGCCAGATTCATTCACGCCCGCAGAACATGACGGGCGAATCTATAACGGAGAGAAGAAACCTTCCGAAGGCGCGCTTATCATCAAAGAGAGGGTCGGGCGCCAGGTGCGGCTGACTCGATGCTCTTTTGTTTTCGAAGCGTCGGCTATTACTGTAACGGAGGTGTAAATCCCTTATCGACTTGCGTCAGGTGTAAGCGGCCATTATTCCGTCTATTTTCAAGTGTTAACTGTTGTTTGGGGGAAGTGGAGAGTGAGAGAGAGAGAGAAAGGGGGGGAGGGATAGAGAGAGAGAGAGAGAGAGAGAGAGAGAGAGAGAGGAGAGAGAGAGAGAGAGAGAGAGAGAGAGAGAGAGAGAGAGAGAGAGAGAGAGAGAGAGAGATAGAGAGAGAGGAGAATGAGGAGAGGGAGCGAGGAGGGGGAAGATGAAACGAGAGGTTAAGGAAAGGGTTTCCGAATACCTTATCGCCTGTTCGGAAGGAGCGCCGAATACCTTATCGTCAATAGTCGTGTTTCTTTTGTTTTTTAGCGGCAAAGGAGCTCGTTGTGGTGTCGTGATGAGCCGATGTTTACCGCGCGAAGAACACTAGTCGATTGAGACTTTCCTTCTCTCTTTCTCTCTCTTTTTTTCTTCCTCTCTCTCCCCCCTCCCCCCCTCTCTCTCTCTCTCTCTC
>BOPN01002179.1:22500-37500 GCA_017312705.2 Penaeus japonicus
AGATATATTTTTTAAGGTAAACAACAAAAGGCTTTATAAGGACTGCAAAGAATCTATCCTTCACAAAAACAGAGAGATAAAACAAATAAACAAATAAAACATGAGGCTTGTTCGAGCAACGATACGACAACCAATTATTCTCTCCTCCCCTTCCCCTTCCCCTCCCCCTCCCCCCTCCCTTCATCCTCATCTTCATCTTCATCCTCTCCCTCCTCCTCCCCCTTCCCCTCCCCCTCCCCTCCCCTCATCCTCATCTTCATCCTCCCCCTTCACCTCCCCCTCCCTC
The DNA here is from genome assembly GCA_017312705.2 of Penaeus japonicus. Lineage (NCBI taxonomy): Eukaryota > Metazoa > Arthropoda > Malacostraca > Decapoda > Penaeidae > Penaeus > Penaeus japonicus. Next base: position 22,787 of record BOPN01002179.1, read on the forward strand.
CTTCTCCTCTCTCCTACCCCTCCCCCTCCCCCATTCCCTCCCTCTTTTCCCTCCCCTCCACTCTCCTCCTCCTCCACTCCCTCCTCCCCCTCCTATTTCCCCTCCCCTTTCCTCTCCCTCTTTCCCTCCCCTCCTCCTCATCCTCTTCCTCCTCCCCTTCCCTTCCCCTCCTTATTTCCCCCTCCCCCTTCCTCTCCCCACCCTATTTCCCCTCCCCCTTCCTCTCCCTCTTTCCTTCTCCACTCCCTCCTCCTCCTCCTCCTCCCTCCTCCCCATCCCCCTCCCATTCCTCTCCCTCTTTTCCCTCCCCTCCTCCTCCTCACTCCTCCCTCCTCCCCCTCCCCCTCCCCGTTCCCCATTCCCTCCCTCTTTCCTCCTCCACTCCCTCCTCCTCCTCCTCCTCCCTCCTCCCCCTCCCCTTCCCCTCCCTATTACCCCAGCCCCCTCCCATTCCCCTCCCTATTTCCCCTACCCCTCCCCTTACCCCCCCCATTATTTTTATCCCCATCTCTGTGCCGTGTTTATGGATAACAGCCCTTAAGATAACATTAAGTTTATTGCTAACACTCTCTAATGGGTGAAAGAATAGCCAGAGTTATAGACTCCTGTTTATTGGCTGTGTAGTAACTTCCAGGCTACTTAAAATGCTGGTTCTTAGGGTGGGGGGATGGGTGGAGGGGGGAGATAAGAGGATGGGCAGGGGGAGGGGGGGAGGGAAGGGAGAAGGGGAGAGGGAGGGGGGTAGGAAAGGAGAAGGGAAGGGGGTAAGGAGGGGAGATAAGATGGTGGGAAGGGGGGTAGGAAGGGAGAAGGGAAGGGGGGAAGGAGGGGAGATAAGAGGGTGTTCACGGGGAGAGGGGGTAGGAAGGGAGAAGGGAAGTGGGGAGGGGGGAGGGGAAGGAGGGTAAGGAAAGGAAGGGAAAGAGGGAAGGAGGAGATAAGATGGTGCGAAGGGAAGGGGAAGGAAAAGGGGAGAAGAGGAGAGTAAAGAAGGAGTGAAGGGGAGGGTAGGGAAGGGAGAAGGGAAGGGGGGAAGGAGGGGAGATAAGATGGTGGGGAAAGAAGGGGGAAGGGAGGGGGGGAAGGGGAGGGGTAGGGAGGAGAGAAGGGAAGGGGGAAGGAGGGGAGATAAGATGGTGGGAAGGGGAGGGGGAAGGGAGGAGAGAAGGGTAGGGGTAGGGAGGAGAGAAGGGGAGGGATAGGGAGGAGAGAAGGGGAGGGGGAATGGAGGGGGGAAGGGGAGGGGTAGGGAGGAGAGAAGGGGAGGGGTAAGGAGGAGAGAAGGGCAGAGAGGGAGGGGAGAAGGGGAGGGGGATGGAAAGGAGGGGAGAGGGGTAGGGGTAGGGCAGGGAGAAGTGAAGGGGAGAGAGATAGGGCAGGAAGACGGGAAGGGGTAGAGAACAGAGAGAGGAATGGAGGGATTGGAGAGAGATAAATGGAAGTGTAAGGGAGGACTGGAGAGACGGAGGGGGGGGGGGGTTAGGGTAGTGATATAAATCTGTTAAAAACTTGAGTACAGTACGTATCATGAACACTATTTTCCAGCAATTTTCATTCTATCTATATATATGTCCGTCCATCTATCTGTTTGTCTATAAATATATCTATATCTGTGTTTGTGCTTATGGCTATGCTTGTTTATGTGTATGTTAATTGAACAGATAAAATACATCAAAGGCATCACACTATCACCTTAACATACAGTGCATTCTGTAATTATACCCATCATCACTACATAGTGTTTCATCAAAATACAGTGCTTGCTATTATCTATATCAAATATCACAATACAGTGTTATCATCACAATACATCATATAAAATAAACATCATACTTACGTCATTAAGTAGAAAAGAACATTAATGATAATGATAATAATAAACAGGTGGATTCTAGCTGTATTTTATATCAATAATTTCATTTTGCTGAAACGAGCATAAGTGGCTGAAATATAAAACATATATCCATGAACAATTTACGACAATTATTAAAGAAAAGGGGAAAAGGGGTATATACAGAAAGATCTGAACGAAACAATTAGGTCCGGTATTTAATCTAGAGAAAAAAAATAGTTTGTTTTAGATATAAAGGTCAGATTAGCTATTACCTTAGTCAGCGGATCATTAATATTGAATATTATCTTATCAACAGTACTATCGTAATTGCAATCATTATGATCATCATTGACATTTTCCATTTATTGCTGATATCAACTTACAAAAGCAAAAGTCATAAAAGGTATATCAGCAAATGACGCTTATCTATTCACAAAAAAAGTCATTTTGGGTAAACTCGTTTCACTATAAATCTTAAAAAAAAAAAAAAAAAAAAGTTTTAATTAAAACTGAAATGAACATCCGAATGTTGGTACTTTATTTAAAAACAAAATGAAATTTACATACACGGTATTATGGGCAACTTTGAATGAGAAAAGTTAATGAAATTCCTAATTGGATTGTAAAAGCGTACACATAAAAACACAACTGCATTCACGTACACATAAATACGTACATACACACACTGTGAATGTACACATGGAGAGATACGCTCACAAAAATGCATACAGACACAGACACAGATACACACACGCAGACGAAATTAATAACAGAGAGACGAAAGAAGAAATAGATATACAAAGAAATGAGGGGCGAAGAAACAATATAGAGGTAAAATAGATTAATTATTATACAAAAGAAGAAGAATATAGAGAAAAAGGAGAAGATAAAAAAAAAGAAAAAACGAAGAAAAAACGAAAAAAAATAAAAAAAGAAACGGAAGAAATCTAAATAAAATAGATAATAATTTAAAAAAAAGGGGAAAAAGACGATAACTCAATAGAGAAGAAAGAAGTAAACAAGAAAAAAACAACAACAAAAAAATGACAAATAAAATCAACCCCCATCACTTATAAAATTTACCGGAAGTAAATTGTTAATATTATCTCAACCTCAATTTGTGCAACAAGAATGCAACACAATTATATCCTTTTTGCAACACCCTGTAAGTGACTTTTAATCGTATGATGGCATAATTTATGTCTTCTTTTTGTTTTTGTTTATTGCTTCTCATCTTTTCGTATCTGTATAAACACGCTATCACTTTCATACACACACACACACACACACACACACACACACATATATATATATATATATATATATATATATATATATATATAGAGAGAGAGAGAGAGAGAGAGAGAGAGAGAGAGAGAGAGAGAGAGATAGATAGATAGATAGATAGATAGATAGATAGATAGATAGATAGATAGATAGATAGATAGATAGATAGATAGATAGATAGATAGATAGATAGATAGATAGATAGATAGATAGATAGATAGATAGATAGATAGATAGATAGATAGATAGATAGATAGATAGATAGATAGATAGATAGATAGATAGATAGATAGATAGATAGATAGATAGATAGATAGATAGATAGATAGATAGATAGATAGATAGATAGATAGATAGATAGATAGATAGATAGATAGATAGATAGATAGATAGATAGATAGATAGATAGATAGATAGATAGATAGATAGATAGATAGATAGATAGATAGATAGATAGATAGATAGATAGATAGATAAGAGAGAGAGAGAGAGAGAGAGAGAGAGAGAGAGAGAGAGAGAGAGAGAGTGAGAGAGAGAGAGAGAGAGAGACTGAGAGAGAGAGAGAGAGACAGAGAGACAGAGACAGACAGACAGACAGGCAAACAGACAGACAGAGTGACACAGAGAGTGAGAGAAGAGAGAGAGAGAGAGAGAGAGAGAGAGAGAGCGAGATACAAACAGACAGACAGACAGACAGAAAAACAGAAAGACAGAAACCCACCCCACCCCAACCCCACCTCTCTACCCCACCCACCCCATCCCCATCCCACCATCCCCATTTCCCATTCCTCAAGCTTTTCCTCTCCCCCCACCCATCCCAACCCCCCACCCCCACCCCCTGCATAGCGTATGACGTCATGCGCCCCCAGTGGAGACATCTGCTTTGTTTAGAGAGAAGAGGGAGGCTGCGAGTGTCATGATAAAGAGGAACCTCAAGTTAACATCAGTTAGTGTTAGTGGACATCTTGAGGTTGGCAAAGCGCTCTTGGCTAGGGAGGGGGTACTCTGTTGCTCGCTTTCTCTGTCTGTCTGTCTGTCTTTGTCGCTCTGTCTCTGGTTGTCTATGTCTGTCTGTCTGTCTGTCTTTCTCTGGTTGTCTATGTCTCTGTCTTTATCTGTCTCTTTCTGTATCTATGTTTCTGGCTATCTAGGTTTCTATCTTTCTGTCTTTGTTTTTTTTTTTTTTTTTTTTTTTTTTGTCTTTGTTTATCTGTCTTTGTCTCTATCTGTCTCTTTTTATCTCTGTTTCTGACTGTCTATGTCTCTGTCCTGTTGACTCTGTCTCTGTTTGTGTTTGTTGTGTTCTCTATCTATCTATCTATTTATCTATCTATCTATCTATCTATCAATATAACCATCAATCTATCAATCTATCTATCTATCTCTATCTCTCTCTCTCTCTCTCTATCTATCTATCTATCTATCTATCTATCTATCTATTTATCTATCTATTTACCTCTATATCTCTCTTTCCAGTAAATTGATAAACCTATTTGAAGACAGAAAATGATTGTAATACTGCTACAAGTAGTACAAGTAATTATAATGACAATAATGATTATGATAATGATAATAATGATAATGATAATTATAACAATAATGATGATGATGACACATAATAATAACAATGATAATAATAATCATAATAATAGTAATGGTAATGATAATGATGATAATAATAATGGTGATGATAACAAAAGTGACAATAATGGAACAATATTAACAATGACAATAATGATAATGATAATAATAATGATGATAATGGTAATGATAATAGTAATAATGATAACACTAACAATGACAGTAAATATAATGATGATGATGATGATGTTAATGATAAAAAGGATAATGATAAGGATAATGATAATAATAATCACAATAATCATAATGATAATAGTAATAATGAAAATATAAATAATTATGATAATAAGGATAATACCAGCAATAATAATATCAATAACAAAGATGAATAGAATGATGTTAATAATGAAAAGAAAAAAAAAGACTAATGATGATAACACCATTACGAGAAACACTTACACTGATAACAAAATATAACTGTGTATTTTAACTTGCGCTTCGCTTTACTTTTATGTTAATGAGATGTGCAGTGAGAGAGGGCGGAGGAAATATCAAGAAAGAGAAAGAGAAAGAGGGATACAAAGAGAGAGAGGGAGAGAGAGAGAGAAAGAGAGAGAGAGAGAGACAGACAGACAAACAGAAAGAGAGAGGGGGGGGCAGAGATAGATAGTTAGATAGATAGATAGATAGAGAGAGAGAGAGAGAGAGAGAGAGAGAGAGAGAGAGAGAGAGAGAGAGAGAGAGAGAGAGAGAGAGAGAGAGAGAGAGAGAGAGAGAGAGAGAGAGAGAGAGAGAGAGAGAGAGAGAGAGAGAGAGAGAGAGAGAGAGAGAGAGAGAGACAGACAGACAGACAGACAGACAGACACACACACAATACAACAAACACCCAAAGATAAATTGATTAAGAAAAGGAGATAGGAAGTTAGATAGGTAGATAGAAAGAGAGAGAGAGAGAGAGAGAGAGAGAGAGAGAGAGAGAGAGAGAGAGAGAGAGAGAGAGAGAGAGAGAGAGAAAGACAGATAGACAGACAGACAGAAACACAATAAAAGAAACACACAAAGACAAATCAATTAAGAAAATGGAAAAAGAGAGAGTGAGAGAATGAGAGAGAGAGAGAGAGAGAGAGAGAGAGAGAGAGAGAGAGAGAGAGAGAGAGAGAGAGAGAGAGAGAGAGAGAGAGAGAGAGAGAGAGAGAGAGAAAGAGAAAGAAAGAACACGCCTCACTGCCTCACGCTTGACTAGTTTAGTGCCCCCTTAAAATCCGTTTTCATGGACAATGGCGTCCTGCGTGCACTGTACACAGATAAGACCGTGAATTTTGTCCTTTGGTGGAACAGCTGGTAGACACTTTCTTGTGTAATTGCTGTGGTGTTTCTTTTTTTTTTTTGGGGGGGGGGAGGGAGAGAGAGAGGGATAGAGAGAGAGAGGAGAAAGAGGGGAGGGAGAGAGAGAGAGAGAGAGAGAGAGAGAGAGAGAGAGAGAGAGAGAGAGAGAGAGAGAGAGAGAGAGAGAGAGAGAGAGAGAGAGAGAGGGAGAGGGGGGAGAGAGAGAGAGAGAGAGAGAGAGAGAGAGAGAGAGAGAGAGAGAGAGAGAGACAGACAGACAAACAGACACACACACACACACACACAGTGTGTGTGTGTGTGTGGTATCTTTATCTTCTTCTTAAGAACAAAAAAACAAGAAGAAGAACTTAAACAAAGTCAAAACAAAAACAAAAAAACAAGAAAAAGAGGGAAACAAGAACAAACACTATCCATAGAAGAGAGTAGATAAAGGAGATAAAGGAGGGAGGAGGAGGGGAAAAGAGAGAGAGAGAGAGAGAGAAAGGGAGAGAGAGAAAGAGAGAGAAACAGAGAGAAACAGAGAAACAGAGAGAGAGAGAGAGAGAGAATGAGAGAGAGAAACAAAGAAAGAGAAACAGACAGAGAGACACAATCACACACACAACGACCAAACACACTCCTGACTCGACCGAACCTCACTGTCAGCCAACGTCAGCGGCCGAAAAAAGTCAGCCCAAATCGACCAGCTGTGGTAACGACACCGGTTAACGCCCCTCTATAGCTTCCGCCCATTTAGAGTGTGTGTAAATCGGGTCTTTGGCGTCAACGCACTCAACGCACCGATGCCCGGCCTCTCTCGGTGTAAATAAAGTCCATTAGCTAACACACAGCAGAGGGGTAATTAGCATGTTTTAATTACTGGTTAATTTGTTGTTGTTGTGTCTCTTTTTTTTTTTTTTTTTTTTTTTTTTTTTTGCTATGGGGGGGGTTGTTCCTTTTTTTTCTTTCTTTTTTGTGGGTGTTCTATTTATTTTTTTTATTTTTATTTTTATTTTTCTGTGGTGTTTTTGATACTCTTCAATATCCTCCTCTTTCTATCTATTCTTGTTCTGTATTCTTCTTTTTTTCTCTTCTTTCTTCAGCCTCTTCTTATTTCTATATATTTTTTTAAGTATTTTCCTTTGTTTCTTCTTCTTCTTCTTCTTCCTGTTCTTCTTTTTACACTTCATTTTCATCTATTTTCTGTCCTCCTTACTTCTTTTTCTGTTGATTCTCCCATTTCCATCTTTATCTTCGTCTTCTTCCTTCCTTAATGTTATGGCGTTCCCCTCATATTTATTTCATATTTTCTTCTTCTGTTACTACTCTAACTCCACCTCTTACTCCTCCTCCTTCCCCTCCTCCTCTTCTTCCTTCTCCTCTTCCTCCTCCTCCACCTCCTCCACCATCACCTCTTCCTCCCTTTCATCCCGAACCCCAACCCTCCCTTCCATCTCCTCCTCTTCCTCTTCTTCCTCCTTTTCCTCTATCTCCTCCTCCTCTTCCACCTCCTCCTCCGCCTCTTCCACCTCTTCTTGCTCATCCTCCTCCTCCTTCTCGTCCTCCTTTTCCTCCTTCTCCTCCTATTCCTCCTCCTCTTCCACATCCTCTTCCTCCTTCTCCTTCTCCTCCTCCTCCTCCTTCTCTTCCTATTCCTCCTCCTCCTCCTTCGCCTCTTCCAACTCCTTCTCGTCCTCCTTTTCCTCCTTCTCCTCCTCCTCCTATTCCTCCTCCTTCCCCACCTCCTCCTCTTCCACATCCTCCTCCTCCTCCTCCCCCACCACCTCCACTTCCACCTCCCCCACCTCCTCCACCTCCTCCATCCCCACCCCACCTCCTCCTCCTTCTCCTCTTCCCTCCTCCTCTCCCTCATTATCAACCCTTTCTCCTCATTCCCTTAATTACAAAACAGAATAACAGCAATATACTGACCTCATCAACGCGCTTCGAACTAGCTTTGCTCATTAACAAGGTCATTATGATGACTATTAAGGTCGTTGCGATGACCTACTGTGAGCTTAATAAGGTCTTACTGTGTAGCGTCGAGGAAGTTGCAGTGATCATTTGCAATAAATTCACGCGCTTGCGATGGGGTTTCGTTCGGTGAGTGTGTGTGTGTGTGTGTATGTGTGTGTTTGTGTAGAAACATATAGATAGATAGATAAATAGATAATTCAACAAATGAATAGATGAATACAACGTCTCGACCTTTGACCTTGTATCTTGGTCCTTCACAACAACACGGTTCTCTTGACCTGCTTTTAAGATGCCTCTTAGAATACCCTGAAGCGAGTACCTGGCATCTCAAGGGTTAGAAAATGACATCGCCTGAGGGTAAGGGTCATGGAAAAACGTCTCGTAGCAACAAACCCTTATTCGTTCAACGTAGTGAAAGGAAATGCAACCGAAGGATGATGAAAATCTCGTTCACTCTTCTTAATGCTTTGATCTGTCTGTGTATGTGTCTTTTGTAATGTTTGTGCACACACAAACACACACACACACACACACACACACACACACACACACATATATATATATATATATATATACATATAGATAGATAAATAGATAGATAGATAGATAGATAGATAGATAGAGAGAGAGAGAGATATATATATATACCCATATATATATTCATATATGTATATATAGAGAGAGAAAGTAGAGAAAGACAGAGAGAAATATGGCGTGTGTGTGAGTGAGTGTGTGTGTGTGTATGTGAAGTATATATGATACACATTCCAACGTGTATGCATATATGTGTCTGAGCCATACCCATCATATCACATTATGTGTTGACAAGTGTGCAAACAAAATTGAGACCATTTTTTTTTTTTTTTTTTTTTTTTTTTTTTTTTTTTTTTTTTTTTTTTTTTTTTTTTTTTTGCTAACACTACCTCCGTCTCATACAAATAAGCTATGTATGATAATAATTAGGAAAAAATAATGATAATAAAACAGCAACATTGATACCAACCGTAGCAAAAGGTTATAATAATGATGATTATGATGGAGGACGCTGATGTTGAGTACGATTGTGCAATAATGATGCAATAATGATAATGATGATGATGACAATAGTAATAATAATAGTATCATAAAAATAACAATTATCATTATCATTATCATTACTGAAACTATCATAATCAATATCATCATCATTATTGTTCTTATTTTCATTGTCGTAATCATTGTTATCATTTTATTATAATTGTCGTTGTTATTATCATACCATTATTGTTATTATCGTTATCATTATTATCAGCATCATCATATTCATCATTATCCTTGTTAACATTATCACTATCATCATCATCGTCATTATCATCATATCATTATAATGATATTAACAAATGATAACAATAACAACAACAAAATCATCCTAATAGTATTCATGATGATAATAGAAACTATCACAATAGATAAATATATCACAATAACAATAATATTCATGATAAATACAATTATGATAATAACAATTGTTTAATGATAATAATGGTTATTATTGTTGTTATTATCATTATCATTGTCATTATCATTACTAGTGTTATCATTATAATAATGATTATCATAATGATCCTTTTTTATGATAACCATTATTATCATTATTGTTTTTATTACTATCATCATTATTTGCTGTTATCATCATTATCAATATTGATATTATCCTAATTCGCTATTCAATTAATAATAACAATAACAGGATAATAGTACTAAAAATAATGATAACAACAATTACAACAATAATACAAAAAAATTGCACTGATATCAACTGCAAAATCCTTTCCATGCAAGATTCTAACTTCAAGAATCCACACAGCAAGAACTCCATTGCTCTTAACCCTTTACTTGCTGAGATTGCAGAATACAAGACGGTAAGCTGATCCTAAGAGCTGGTGGGGGGAGGTGGGGAGTAGGGGGGTGGGTGTGGGTGGAGGAGGAGGGGGAAGGAAGGAAAGAGAGGGAAGGAGGGGGGTTCTGTGTGTGGGTGGAGGTAGGGTGGAGGGGTGGTTTTGTGTGTGGGTGGAGGAAAGGGGGGGTTCTGTGTGGGAGGGAAGGGGGATGGGTGGAGGGAGGGGGGGTTCTGTTTGTGGGTGGAGGGAGAGGTGGAAGGGGGGGGGAAGGAAGGAGGGGGGTTCTGTGTGTGGGTGGAGGTAAAGGGGGAGGGGGGGTTCTGTGTGTGGGTGGAGGGAAGGGGGTGGGTGGAGGGAGGGGGGGTTCTGTTTGTGGGTGGAGGGGGAAGTGGAAGGGGAGGAGGGGGTTCTGTGTGTGTGTGGAGGTGGATGGGGGAGGAAGGAGGGGGAGGGGAGGAGGGGGGGTTCTGTGTGTGGGTGGAGGGGGAGGGGGGTTCTGTGTGTGGGGGTAGGTGGGGAGTAGGGGGGTGGGTGTATGGGTGGAAGAGGAGGGGGGGGGAAGGAGGGGGGTTCTGTGTGTGGGTGGAGGGGGAGGGGGTGGGGTGGAGGGAAGGGGAGGGGTGGTTTTGTGGGTGGGTGAAGGGGGAGGGGGGTTCTTTGTGTGGGTGGAGGGGGAGGAGGGTATCAGTGTGTGGGTGAAGGGGGAAGGGGGAGGGATAATCAGAGTGTGGGTAGAGGGAAGGGAGAGCCAAAGGGAGGGGGGAGGGGCGGAAAAGGGAGAGGTTAGTGTAAGAAAGGGGTAGCGGGTGGAGAGGTGGAGGTAATTAGTGTGTGTTGGCGAGAGGGGAGGGGGGTAGGAAGGTGAATGCCAGTGGGGGGGAGGGGAAGGGGTAATGTAGGGGAGGAGAGATGTTGGGGAAAATCAGTATGAAGAGAGTCATATTGAGGGGTTGGGAGGGAGGGGGGGGGGAGAGGAGAAGCACAGTGTGGAAGGAAGAGCCAGGGGTGGGGTTGGAGAGGAGGGGGTGTTAGTGGGGGGGGGGGGGGAAGGAGGGAGCAAAGGACAAGAAGAACTTTGTCATCATGGGTGGCCCAAGATGTTTCTTTTTGTTCTTGATAGGGGGGAGGGATGAGGGGGGTTGGGGTTGGGGTAGAGGGAGGGGGAGATGAGGAGAAGGGGAAGGGGGAGTCGGGGATAAAGGGGATGTGGAAGTGGGGTAAGGGGGATGTAAGGGTGGGGGTAGGGGGGATGTTGAGGATGAGGGGGGGAGGAAGGGGAAAGTGGGGAGTGGGAGAGGAGGAGGAGGAGACGATAAAGAAGAAGAAGAAGAAAATGGTGAACAAAATAAGAGAAGAAGAATGAAAATAAGAAAAATGAAAAAGGAGAAGAAAAAGGGAAAAAAGTCCCAGAATGAGGAGGAAGAGAAGAGAAGAAAAAAAGAAAGAGGAGAAGAAGAACAAAAATATAAATAAGAATGAGAAGAAAAACAAGAAGAACATTGCAGAAAAAGAAAGAAAATAAATGAGGAGAAGAAGAAGAAGAAAAAAAAGAAGTGGAGAAAAGGGGAAAGAAGAAGAAGAAAAAGAATGAGGAGAAGAAGAAAAGGAAGAAAAAGAAAAAAAAAAAAAAAAAAAAAAAAAAAAAAAAAAAAAAAAAAAAAAAAAAAAAAAAAAAAAAAAAAAAAAAAGAACAACAACATCAACAAAGAAAAAAAAACATTTATGAAGGAAGACAAAGAAAAAAAGTCTGAAAAGGAAAAGAAGAAGAAGAAAAAGAGAAGAAGAAAGAAAGAAAGAAAACACAGTAGGCGAGGGGCGGGGGGTGGTGGGGGGGGGGCAGGATGGGGGGGGGAGGGGATGATGACAAAGAAGGATTAGAATATGAATGTTTGACGAGATGACGACGACTGATAAAACATGGGGGACAGAGGGGGGGGGGAAGGAGGGGGAAGGGAGAAAAAGGAGAGGGGAGAAAGAGGAGGGGGGGAAGGAGAAAAAGGAGAGGAGGGGGGAGGAGAAGGGGGAGGAGAGAAAAAGGAGGGGGAGGGGAGAGAAGAAAGATGGGGACGGAAGAAAAAGGAGAGGGAGAAGGAGACAAAAGAGAAGGGGGAGGAGAAGAAGGATGAGGGGGGGGGGCGGAGGTAGAGAAGAAGGAGAGGAGAGAGAGAAATGGAGGGTGAGAGAGAGGAAGGAAGGGGGAGGGGGGATAAGTGGAGAGACAAAAGAAGGAAGAGAGGAGAGAAGAAGGAAAGGAGAGAGAAAAAAGGAAACGAAGAAGAGGAAGAGAAGAAGGAAGAGAAGAAGGAAGAGAGAGAGAGAGAAGAAGGGACGTAAGTATCATCTTTACTGGTATTATTGTCATTAATACCATTATCATCATCATTATTATCATCATTATTATCATCATTATTATCATGGTTGTTATTACAGCTTTCAGCATTATCATTATATATTTTTTACTTTTGTTTCCATTATTACTGTTATCATTATCCTTATTGATATGATTATAATCACTATTATCACTATAACTATAATCATCACATTGATTATCATAATTACTTCAATTTCATAATAATTCCTATCATTCCTCTCTCTTCTCACACGTCTATCTCCTCCTTTCTCTTAATCTACCCCTCTTCCATCTTCGTCCTGTTCGTCCTTTTTCTCTATCTTCCCATTCCAATCTATTACATCTTCCTTCTCTTCCTTCCTCTCCCTCCTCCTCCTCTTCCTTTATCCTTTCATTCCTCTTCCTCCTTCCCATCCCCTTCTTCTCTATTCACTTACACCTTCCTCTTCCTCTTCCTCGTCTATTCTCTTTTTTTTACATCATTTTACTCTGCCCTTCTCCCCCTCCTCATTTATCCTTCTGTTTTCCTTCCCTCCTTCATCTCCCCTACTTTCGATCTTTATCCCCTCTCTCCACTTCCTCTTCCTCTTTTACTTTCTTTCTCTTCCTCCTCTTCTCTCTCCTCCTCTTTCGTCTTCCCTTTTCCTCCATCTTCCTCCTCCCTCTCCTCCTCTTTCATTCCTCTCCTCCCTCTCTCTCTCCCCTCAACCCCCTTCCTTCCCTTCAACCCCACTTCTTTCCCTTCAACCCCCCTCCCTTCCCTTCAACCCCCCTCCCTTCCCTTCAACCCCCCTCCCTTCCCTTCAACCCCCCTCCCTTCCCCTCAACCCCCCTTCCATCCCTTCAAACCCCTCCCCTCCCCTCAACCCCCCCTCCCTTCCCTTCAACCCCCTCCCTACCCCTCAACACCCCTCTCCACCCCTCAACCCCCCTCCCTTCCCTTCAACCCCCCTCCCTTCCCCTCAACCCCCCTCCCTTCCCCTCAACCCCCCTCCCTTCCCCTCAACCCCCCTCCCTTCCCCTCAACCCCCCTCCCCTCCTCTCAAACGCCTCCCTTCCCCTCTCCTCAAACCCCTCCCTCCCCCTCCCTTCCTTACTCCATTCCTCCTCTCCCCTTCCTCCTTCCATCCCTCCCCCTTCCTCCCGTTCCTCCTACCATCCCTCCCTCCTTCCCCTCCCCTCATACACCCCCTCCCCTCCCCTCTCCCCTCCTCCCCTTCCTCCTTCTATCCCCCTCCCCTCCCCCCTCTCCCCCTCACCCCTTCCCCTCTCCTTCCCTTTCTCCTTCCATCCCTCCCGTTCCTCCTTCCTCCTCCCCTTCCTCCTCCCTTCCATCCCTCCCTCCATAAGAAACCAAAGAGTTCTCATCTCCCAAAGGATCAGTCGCAGCATCCTAGAGTTATCTCCCAAGGCCGATCCTACGAGATGAAGATGCTGTTGTGGAATGAGATTTGATTAAGAGGAGGTTCGGATCCTCTTTGTAAAGGATTTCGTAAGATTTAGATCGTTGTTAGATCGAGGATTTAGAAGAGTTTGATATCGTGGTGATTCTAGATTACGTTTTATAAGAGGTGGATGTGGTAGGATTACTAGTTGTAAGATCGAGTTTTTTTTTCTCTCTCTTTCTCTCTCTCTCTCTCTCTCTCTCTCTCTCTCTCTCTCTCTCTCTCTCTCTCTCTCTCTCTCTCTCTCTCTCTCTCTCTCTCTCTCTCTCTCTCTCTCTCTCTCTCTCTCTCTCTCTATCTGTCTCTCTCTCTATCTCTCTCTCTCTCTCTCTCTCTCTCTCTCTCTCTCTCTCTCTCTCTCTCTCTCTCTCTCTCTCTCTCTCTCTCTCTCTCTCTCTCTCTCTCTCTCTCTCTTTCTTTCTTTCTTTTTTTTCTTTTTTTTTGTGTGTGTGTGTTTATGTGTGTGCGTGTTCGCGTTTTTTTTTTTTTTTTTATATGTTGTGGTTTACAAGGATTTGATTTTGTTAAGAGGTAAGATCGTGAGGTTTTACCACTTATAATTCATGAATATAAATATAATCTACCAATCATAATCCAATCAAATGATAATCACCCGTAGACCGCCGACCACAGAAGTATAATCCTTACCATGAATTTTCGTCATCAAAAATTATTAGTTTTTATTTACATGAACAAAACGAACTACAAATAATTTACATACCGTGACGATTATAATTAACGATCGAACTCGGCCTGTATCATAAGTCACATTTTTCATAGGATTAAGCCATATTTTAGCCCTTAAGTGCAGTGTTTACATTTGAATCCCCGTCATGATAATATAAGGCCTTTTTGATTCCTATTTATCAATTGTGGATTCTATTCACACGAAAAACACTTCAATTCGCTTAAGATTAAGTGTAGATTACATTGACAGCATGAATTATAGAATCAGTGAGAGAGAGAGAGAGAGAGAGAGAGAAAGACAGACAGAAAAATAAAGAGAAAGATAGAGAGAGAAAAAGAGAGAATAA
>BOPN01002179.1:45000-50000 GCA_017312705.2 Penaeus japonicus
GATGGAATGGGATGGAGAGAGGTGGAATGGGACGGGATGGAGAGAGATGGAATGGGATGGAGAGAGGTGGAATGGGACGGGATGGAGAGAGATGGAATGGGATGGAGAGAGGTGGAATGGGACGGGATGGAGAGAGATGGAATGGGATGGAGAGAGGTGGAATGGGACGGGATGGAGAGAGATGGAATGGGATGGAGAGAGGTGGAATGGGACGGGATGGAGAGAGATGGAATGGGATGGAGAGAGGTGGAATGGGACGGGATGGAGAGAGATGGAATGGGATGGGGAGAGGTGGAATGGGATGGAATGGGACGGAACGGAATGGGGATGTAATGGGACAGGACGGGGCGGAGAGGGATGGGATGAGATGGGATGGAGAGAGGTGGAATGGGATGGAGGGAGAGGGATAGGATGGAGAGGGATGGAGAGGGATGGGAGGAATGGGACGGGGTGGAGAGGGATGGAATGGGATGGAACGGAACGGGGAGGGATGGAATGGAATGAGACGGGACGGAGAGGGACGGGACGGGGCAGAATGATGATAGTGATGATAAAAGAATACTACTATTGACAGATTATAATGATAAGGATATGATAATGATGATAATGCCAATAATAATAATGAGAGTAGTGATAATAATAGTAATAATAATGCTAATAATGATAACAATGGTAATAATAATGATAATAATGATAACAATGATAATGATAATGATTATGATAATGATTATGATAATGATCATTATGATAATGAATGATGATAATCATAAAAATAATAATAATAATGATAAGAATGATAATGATAGTGATGACAACAACAATAATAGTGATAATGACGATAATAACAATAACAATAATGATAACAAAAACAAAAAAAAAACTAAATTATTTCAGAAAAAAAAAAATCTCCACTTAACAACATTGTCTTCCACCTGCCCAGCATTGTTGCAATCTTGAATCTATCACGAAATCTTGCAACTATCAATCTCTAATTAGCAAACTTTCCTATTAAAAAGTCACTCTATAGAGAAGGGATTCTATGGTAACTTAGTGAAAGAAAAGAAGAAGGTTGAGGAAAATATTATGTGTGGGAATATTTAGTGAAGTTTGATTTGTTTCGAAGGTTGTACAACGGTAGATGGGGGCTTGGATTGGGGTTGTTTGGTTGTGTGTGGGTGTGTGTTTGTTGTGTTGGTTGTGTGTGTGTTTGTTTGTTGTTGTGTGTGTGTGTGTTGGTTGTGTGTGTGGGTGTTGTGTATGGGTGTGTTTGTTGTGTGTGTGTTTGTGTGTGTTTGGTTGTGTGTTTGGTTGTGTGTGTGTGTGTGTGCTTGTTGTGTGTGTGTGCTTGTGTGTGTGTTGTGTGTGTGTGTTAGTGGTTTCAAACTTGGCGCTCTTCAAATATCCCCCCCACACACACACACTTTCTCAATTTCTCTCTCTCTTTCTCTATCTATCTATCTATCTATCTATCTACCTATCTATCTATCTATCTATCTATCTATCTATCTCTCACTTTAATCAGAGGAACTAAAACTCATTCCTTTTGCATATCTGCCTCTCTCTCACTCTCAACTACAACAAACAGTTCAGTATATTTATCATCACGAAGATTCTGCTAGAATCCTGCATCACTGTGCCTCCCCTCCCATCCCCCCCCCCTAGGAAATCATACTATGGTTCATCATTGCTCGGAATCATGGCGGGGAACTAATTTTTTTAGTTACATTATTTAAATGAACTATTAAGTAATAAAGTTTGTGTGTCTATATCTCTGTCACATCTCTATCTTAAGCTTCACTAGCTAATGCTCATAATTCAATTGTATTATAAGATAGATTTATTTATGATTTTATTGTTAGATGAAACAACAACAGAAACAATAACAAGATTCATTTAAGAGCGTGATTGATCAAATGATTTTTTTTTTTTTTTTATGTCAAAAGCGTATATTATTAAAAAAGAAAGAAAGAAAGAAAGAAAGAAAAGGTGTCGACTTCAACTAACGACTTCTAAAATCAGAATCATTATTTATATGGTAATCTTAACCCTCCCCCCCCACCCAGAAAAAAAAAAGTGTAATGGGCTTCCTGTGATTTTTCCAACATGGCATAATTTTTTTTTTTTTTATTCATATGGTAATTTTGTTTACGTCCCTAAACACGACTATGAAATAATGATAGTAGTGACAAAAATGATGATAATGAGGATTATAGTAATGGTAATGATGATAGCAATAATAATGATAATGATAATAATAATGATAATATTAATAATGATATTAATAATAATAATAATAACAATAATAATAATAATAATAATAATAATAGTAATGACAATAACGATAATAATTATAATTATAATAATAATAATAATAATAATGATAATAATAATAATAACAATAATAATAACAACAACAAAAACAATAAAACCAACAAACAAAACAAAACAAAAAAACAAAACAAAACAAAACAAGGAAAGCATCCCACAAAACCGCCCACAGGACAAAACCAAGAGCAAGATTTAGGAAGCAAGATAATTGAGCAACGGAGAGCATTCGAGTCACCGTTCTCAGGGTGTAATTAAAAGCCTTCATTAGCAGTCGGGACGGATATTACCCCTTAATTATGCAGGTGTCTGGGAGAAGATGTGTTGGGGGCAATTAACGTATGCCTTACTTGCCGTGTGATGGTCGACCAGGTATGGTACAGGTATGGTACGACTGTGGGTGTGTGGATTGAGGTACGTGGGGTGGGTTGTGGGTGGGGTTGTGGGTGTGGGTGGTAGGGGTACGTGGGGTGTGGGGAGGGTTGTGGGTGATAGGGGTACGTGGGGTGGGTTGAGGTTGAGGTTGTGGATGGTAGGGGTGCGTGGATGGTAGGGGTACGTGGATTGAGGTTGTGGATGATAGGGGTACGTGGGGTGGGTTGTGGGTGGTAGGGGTACGTGGGTTGAGGTTGGGGTTGTGGGTGGTTGGGGTACGTGGATTGAGGTTGTGGATGGTAGGGGTACGTGGATGGTACAAGTACGTGGGTGGTACGGGTATGTGTGCGAGGTTGTGGATGGTATGTGTAGGTGGATTGAGGTTGTGGTACGTGGATGGTAAGGGTACGTGTAGGTGGACTGAGGTTGTGGATGGTAGTGATAGGTGAGTTGAGGTAGTAGATAGGGATGGATGGTCGTAAATATAGTTTAGGGAGAGAGATTGATAGGCAAAGGTATTAAGAGCTATGGGGTTTGTGTGACGGGAGGATGGAGGGGTGGGGGTGGGGGTGGGGATAAGGGAGGGATAGGGAGGTTTAGGGGGGTTAGGGAGGTCAGGGAAGGTTAGGGAACGGGTCTGAAGGGAGGAAGGGAAAGGGAGAATAGGAGCGAGTGGAGGAATTAAAAGAGAGAGAAAGAGAGAGATTGAGAGAGAGAGAGAGAGAGAGAGAGAGAGAGAGAGAGAGAGAGAGAGAGAGAGAGAGAGAGGAATGGGGATGAGGGATGAGAATGAGAGAGAGAGAGAGTTAGAGAATGAGAGAGAGAGATAATGATGGAGAGAGAGAGAGAGAGAGCGAGAGAGAGAGATAATGATAGAGAGAGAGATAATTATGTATATATATCTATGTCTATGTGCTCATGACCTTTAACAAACTGTCACATGACAACCCTACTTTCCTCCTTTAACTCACCCTCTCCTCATTAAATAACACCCCCTCTCCCCCCTCCCCCTCCCCCAACCCTCTCCACTCATTAGACGTCTATCAGACAACACCCCTACCCCTACCCCTACCCCTACCCCCTATTCCCACAATACCCCCCCCATAACATCTACCTCCCCCTCCCCCCAAATCCCACCTTTTCTCCCCATTCCCCTACTTCTTCCCCTTCTTGTTCCCCCTTACCACTTCCCTATCCCCCACCCCCCTTTACCTACCCTCTCACCCGTCCCCATCCCCTACTCCACTCGCCCAAGTATTCCTTAGGTAAATATAATGAGGAATGGGTCTAATGCATAAAACAAAACAATAAGAGAGGAGTAAAGGAGGGAGAGAGGGAAGGAGGGAAGGAGGGAGGGAGGGAAAGAGGGAGGGAGGGAAGGAGGGAGGGAGGGAAGGAACAGAGAGAGAGAGAGAGAGAGAGAGAGGAAAGGAAGATAATGAGAGACAGACAGACAGACAGACAGACAGACAGACAAAGAGAAAGACAGAAAGAAATGAGATAAAGAAACAGACAGAGTAAAAGTAAAAACAACATAACGAAAAAAAAGAAGACAGACGGAGACAACATAAATCCATACACACAGACATACAGACACAAAGAGAACCCCCCAGCCCCCCCCCCCCAAAAAAAAGACAAATTACGCATGACAATAAGTAAGAAAAACAGAACCACCCATAGCAGCACACACAAAAGGTTGTCACAAGAATTTATGCGTCGAGGAAACTATTAAGTAAAATATTTGACAACACCCTGAGCACAATTGCTTCCCCTGACACCTCTGTGTTCTTGTTTTGTTGTCATTGTTCAATGCTTTTTCCTCTTTTTTTTATTTCTTTCTTTTTGTTCTTGTTCGTGTTATATCAGTTCTCTGTAATTCGTTCTTTTACTACATCTGTTTTTTATTTGTTATGTATATCTATCTATCTATCTATATATGTCTAGTTCTCTATTTGTCTATCTGTTTATTTATATATGTATCTATGTGTTCATTCGTATGTATGTATGCATATCTGATTCTGTTTCTGTTCTCTCTCTCTCTCTCTCTTTCTCTCTCTCTCTCTCTCTCTCTCTCTCTCCTCTTTCTCTCTTTTTTTTTCTCTCTCTCTCTCTTTCTCTCTTTCTCTTTCTCTCTCTCTCTCTCTCTCTCTCTCTCTCTCTCCTCTTTCTCTCTTTTTCTCTCTCTCTCTCTCCTCTTTCTCTCTTTCTCTCTCTCTCCCCCCCTCTCTCCCCTCTCTCTCTCTCTCTTCCCCTCCCCCCTCTCTCTCCTCTCCTCTCCTCTCCTCTCCCTCCCTCTCCCC
>BOPN01002179.1:57500-60000 GCA_017312705.2 Penaeus japonicus
TGCTCCTCCTTTTCTTTTCCTTGCACCTCTTTTTTATATTTTATCCTTCTCTCTTTCTTCTGGTCTTTCCCCGTCGCTCCTCTGCGCTTTCTCTCTCTCTCTCTCTCTCTCTCTCTCTCTCTCTCTCTCTCTCTCTTTCATGTAGACGCCACGACTGTTTTATGAGTATCGTAAACGCGTATAGACTTCGGACTTGTTTTACTTCGTTCGTCTGTTATTTTTCGTCTGGATGTCTGGATATATACTTAAAAACGCAACAAAAATCACACAAAGAAGATAAAAGAATAGAAATAAAGAAAACGAAAGAAGAAAGGAGAAAATAATAAGAATAAAGAAAACGAAAGAAGAAAGAAGAAAATAATAAGAATAAAGAAAACGAAAGAAGAAAGAAGAAAATAATAAGAATGAAGAGAACGAAATAAGAAAGAAGGAAAGAATAAGAATAAAGAAAACGAAAGAAAAGAATAAGAGTATAGAAAACGAAAGAAGAAAGGAAAAATAATAAGAGAATAAAGAAAACGAAGAAGAAAGAAGAAAATAATAAGGCAGAAGAACGAAATAAGAGAAGAAGGAAAGAATAAAATAAAACGAAAGAAAATAATAGAACAAAGAAAACGAAGAAGAAAGAGAAAATAATAAGAATAAAGAAAACGAAAGAAGAAAGAAGAAAATAATAAGAATGAAGAGAACGAAATAAGAAAGAAGGAAAGAATAAGAATAAAGAAAACGAAAGAAAAGAATAAGAATATAGAAAACGAAAGAAAAAAGAAGACAGAAGAAAAAAAATAAGAATAAAGAAAACGAAAGAAGAAAAGAACAAGAATAAATAAACGAAAGAAAGCAGAAAAGAATAAAAATAAAAAACAAAGAAGAAAGAAGGAAAGAAGAAAATAAGAATAAAACAAACGAAATAAGAAAAGAATAAGAATTAAAAACGAGTGAAGAAAGAAGAAAATAATAAGAATACAAAAATCAAAAAAAGAAAGAATAAAATAAAGAAAAAGGAAGAATGAAAGAAAAAAAGAAAGAAAGAAGGAAAGACGAAGAAGAATGAAAGAAAAAAAGAAAGAAAGAATGAAAAAAAGAAGAAGAAAAAGAAAAACGTTTCTCAGTGCCATGGCGCGACCGACCCAGCCTGCCCTCGCCTCTCGTGATAGTCTCCCATCGACGGAGTTTCTGGTCTCGGCCTCCTGAAGGGCTCTCGTAGGCCTTCGTCGCGAGGCATCGAAAAAGGGCGTTAGGCCTACTCTCCTTGGGAGGGAGGAGGGAGGTGGGGATGGAGGGAGAGGTGGGGGAGGAGAGTTGAAGGGAGGGTTGTAGAAGGGGTTCTTTGGCACTTGTGCTTCTTGGTGTTTTTTTGGTTTGGGTTCTTGTTTTTTTTTCTTTCTTTCTCTTTCTTTCTTTCTCTCTCACTCTCTCTCTCTCTTTCAGTTCGTTCTTCAATCGTTACCTATTCAACCTTTTCTTCCTCCCTCTCAGACCTCTCGATGCTCTACCCTCTCCACTCTCCCAGCCTCCCTCCTCCTACCTTATGCCCATCCCTCCTCCTCTCATCATCCCTCCCCATTATATCTCCCACCCCATTACCCTATCAGTCAACCTCCCCCATCCCATGTCCCCCACACCATTCCCCTAGATGACCCTCCCCCCATCATATCATCCCCCTCCACCCCCTCCTCTCCACCCCCCACCCCCACATATCATCCCCTTCCTCCCCTCCACCCCCTCCCCCATCATACCATCCCCCTCTACCTCCTCCTCTCCACCCCTACCCCCCACATATTTCCCCTCATACAGCTCTCCTTTTATAGGTTATTGGGCCAATGTGATGGGAGCTTCAGGGAAGAAATAAAACAATCAGATGGTGATGAATTAATCATAAGAGGAAGTGTCTAAGACATGCCTTCGTTCTTGAGAGATTTATTGCTTTTGCTGAGAAGGAGAAGGAGAGAGAGAAGGGGGGTAGAAAGGGGGGGGAGGGAGGGGGGAAGGGGGGAGAGAGAGAAGGAGAGAGAGAAGGAGAGAGAGAGATTGAGTGTGAGAGAGAGAGTGAGCGAAGAGGAGAAAGAGAGAGAGAGAGATGGGGGGGGGGTGAAGAGAAAGAGAAGGAGAGAGAGAGAGAAAGAAAGAAAGAAAGAGAGAGAAAGAGAAAGAAAGAAAAGAAGAAAGAGAAGACAGATAGATGAGCAAAAGATGTGTAATATTGATGACATTATTGTTAATGCCAGCACTTTTAATATTTTTCATAATGCCACTGACAATAACAGCATCATGCTCAACAGTAACAGTTCCAGCATAACCGCCATCATCAGTTATAGCAGTAATACATAACATATATAGTGCCAGGAACTTGTTAGTTTTTTTGTTTATTTGTTTAGGCACGAAATTGGTATATAGGCGTGTGAGAGAAAATAGATAGATAGATAGAGAGAGAGAGATGGGGAGGAGATAGATAGATAGATAGATAGATAGATAGATAGAGAGAGAGAGAGAGAGAGAG
>BOPN01002179.1:67500-70000 GCA_017312705.2 Penaeus japonicus
CCATCCCCTCACCATAATCATCATTATTATCCTCATCATCATTATCATCATAATCATCATTATCATCATAATCATCATCACTATCATCATCATCATTTCTATTGTTATTATACACAATATTATCATTGATATTTCCTTTTTTATTATGGTTACTATCGTTGTTTTTATCAATACTGCTGTTGTTGATTTTGCTTTTATTATTACTATTACAATCATCATTATCATTGTTATCGGTATTATTAGTTTGATTATAATTATCATCATCATTGATGGTTTTCTTGTTTTCATTACTATCATCATCATTGGCGTTATCAGCATAATCATCATTATATATATTGTTACTGTTGTTATGATTATCATTATCATTGTCATTTTTATCATGACCATTATCCTTATTATCATTATTATCATTTTTCATTGTTGTTATCATTATTATCATGATTATTATGATTATCATTATCAATATCATCATTGAGAACCAGTGTCGTGGAGCCTCGAACACACGCACAGCCATGCCCTCTGACGTCATCATTATCATCATCATTATCATCATCATTATCATCATCACCATCGCCCTTCCTCTTATAATTGTTCTTTTTCTTAGTAGTGTTATTACTGATACTTATATTAATACCGCTGTTGTTGTTGTTGTTTTTATTATCTATAGTATTATTGTTATCATCATGATTATCATAAACATTTTTGTTACCGTTGTCATTATCGTTCTTGTTATTCTTGTTATTATTATCATCGTTATTATATTATCATTGTTGATATCATTATCATTATTGTTACTGTTGCTGTTGTTATTTCAATTACATTAAAATGATCATTATTGTTATCATTCTAATTCCTTACTACCAGTACGTCTCTCTACATTGTTGATAATGGTAGTAGTATCAATATCATTATCCTTATCCTTTTCCCTCTCATTATCATTATCATCATCACTATTATCATCACGATCATCATCATTATCCTTATAATTTTCATCATCCTTATAATCATCATCATCCTCATCATCATCATCACCATCATCATCCTTATCATCATCATCATCCCAGTCACCATCATCATTATCTTCATCATCATCATAATCATCATCACCCCCGTCATTATTATCATCATCCCCATCCCCATCACCTTAATCATCAATATCCTCCTCCTCATCATCATCATCATCAATATCATCATTAGTATCACATCATTCTTATCATCATCATCATCATCATCATCATCATCATTATCATCATCATCACCATAATCATCCCTGATACTTATACTGATAACGTCGTTCTATTTTATTTTTTATCTTTTTTATATCAATAGTATTGTTGCTATCATCATGATTATCATAATCATCTTTGTTACTGTTGTCATTATCGTTCTTGTTATTCTTGTTATTATTAGCATCGTTATTATGTCATTATTGATATCATTATCGTTATTGTTACTGTTGCTCTTGTTATCACGATTCCATTAGAATGATAATTGTTGTTATCCTCTGATTATTATTATGATTATCATTGTTATCAGTACTGCTCTCTTCATCGTTAATAGTGGTAGCAGCAGCAGCAGCAGTAGTAGTAGTAGTAGTACTAGTGGTTGCAGGATCACTGATATTAGCATCAGCATCACCATCATTGTTGTTAACCGGATTAGTATGATCTTATCATTTTTATTATCTTTGTCAGTGTTATTATTCCCGCTACTCTTGTTTTCATCATCATCATGATTATGGTAATTGTCGTTATTATTGTTATTATCATCATCATTATCATTGTTGTCTTTATCATCATAATTATCGTTTTGTTTTGTTATTACTTTATACTTGTGTTCTTATATTTTTACTTTTTCATCATCATAATTATCGTTATTGCTACTATGATTTATATTCTTATCATCATCAACAGCATTATCATCACTCTCTTTATTATCCTCCTCTTTCTCCTCCTCCTCATTATCATCATCATCATCATCACCATCATCATCATCATTATCATATTCATCATCATCATCATTCCTATTGTTATCAAACATAATATTATCATTGATATTTCCTTTTTTATCATTGTCACTATCGTTGTTTTTATTGCTCTTGCTTTGTTTGTGTTTATCATTATCATTACAATCATCATTATCATTGTTATCGGTATTATTACTTTGTATATCTTTATCATCATCATTGACGTTATTCCTGTTTTCATTACTATCATCATCACTGGCGTTATCAGCATAATCATCATTATAATTATTGTTACTGTTTTTATAATTATCATTATCATTGTCACCGTTATCACCACTACTTTCATTGTTGTTATCATTATCATCATGATTATTATGATCATCATTATCAATGTCATCATTGAGAACCGGTGTCGTGGAGCCTCGAACACGCACAGCCTTACCCTCTGACGTCATCATTATCGTCATTATCGTCATCATTATCATCATCATCATCGCCATTCCTCTTATGATTGTTCTTTTTCTTGTCATTACC
>BOPN01002179.1:85000-90000 GCA_017312705.2 Penaeus japonicus
TCCTTCTATTTAACTAAGAAAACTTTAAATATCTCAATCCAATCTTAATAAAATGATTCGGATTCCTAAGCACTGTTGCGGTTTCGAATACTGAAGAAGACAGACAAAAAAAAAAAAAGTTTAGGTTCGCGATCTCTAAAGACGGCAGGTATGCTATGTTATATCGTATACTCGAGATGCCTGCGGTGGTCCTCAGGTATGTTCCTTTAGTATACGTGGGTCTGTTTTATAAACTTTTTTTTTTTTTTTTTTTTTTAAATATCAGGCATTGTAAGAATTATAATGTAGAAGTAATTTCTAGTTAGAGAGGGTGGGTGGGGAGGGGAGGGGGGGAGAGGTGAAAGGGGATGATGGGTGGAGGGAAGGGGAGGGGAGAGGGGGGAGAGGGGAGTGGGTGGAGGAAAGGGAGGGGGGAAGGGAGTGATGGGTGGAGGAAAGGGGAGGGGGGAGGGGGTGATTGGTGGAGGAAAGGGGAGGGGGGGAGAGGGGAGTGGGTGGAGGAAAGGGGAGGGAGGAAAGGGGTGATAGGTGGAGGAAGGGGAGGGAGGAAGGGGGTGATGGGTGGAGGAAAGGGGCGGGGGAGAGGGGGTGGTGGAGGGAGGGGAAGGGGAGAGGAAGGAAGGAAGGGGAGTGGAGTGAGGGTGGAGGAAAGGGGGTGGGGAAGGAGAGAAGAGTAATAAGGGGTAGGGAGGGGCTTACGAAGAGGGGTGGAAGGGAAGAGGAAAGAGAAAGCTGGAGGAAAGAGGGGGTTAAAGGTAGTGAGTGGTGAAGGGGTAGGTGGGAAGGGGGAAGGGGGGAGGGGAGTGGTAAGGGAGATGTGGAAAAGGGGTAGAAAGAGGGAAGAAGGAAGGAAGGAGAGAATCTATAGACAAGGGAAGACGATAACCAGAACAGGAAACGAAAGAAGAAAAGAAGATAAAAGAGAAAAGAAGACAAACAAAGAGAAAAAAAGAGAAAAAAACAAAAACACTTGAGAAACAGACATCCAACCCCTATAAACACACCCCACAAATATATCTCTCTCTCCTAAAAAAACGAAAGACTTGCGATTGCTCTCTCTCACGCCGATAATCTCGTCACAACAAAGAATTTCATCGCGCGAGTTTCGTTTCTCGAAAAGCGAGTCGTATCTTTGGCGGAGGAGAGAAAAGAAGTTTAATTTTAGCACACATAAATTTCGCGAGTGTTCCCCCCGTTTTCTTCATAATGGCGTCGCTTGGACCCAGACGAATGTCTTATTGGTGGGGGTTGGGGGTTGGGGGGTGGTGGTGGGGTGCTGAGGGGTTGAGGTAGGGGGGGGTGCTGAGGGGGTGGGGGTTTGGGTGGAGGGTGTTGAGGGGGTGGGGGTGGGGTGGGGTGTTGAGGGGGTGGGGGGGGATGCTGAGGTGGTTGGGGGGATGCTGAAGGGGTGGAGATGGGGAGGTGCTGAAGGGGTGGGGGGGGGTGCTGAGGGGTGGAAGTGGGGGGGTGCTGAGGGGTTGAGGGTGGGGGGGGGGTGCTGAAGAGGTGAGGGGATGCTAAGGGGGTGGGGGGGATGCTGAAGGGGTTGAGGTAGGTGGGGGAGGTTAGGGGGGTGGGGGAGGGGTGTTAAGGGGGTGGGGGTGGGGGGATGCTGAGGGGTTGGAGGTGGGGGATGCTGAGGGGGTGGGGGGATGTTAGGGGGGTGTTGAGGGGGTGGGGGTGGGGGGGATGCTGAGGGGGTGGAGGTTGGGGGTGGGTGCTGAGGTGGTGGGATGGGGAGGGATACTGAGGGGGTGGAGGTGAGGGGTTGATGCTGAGGGGTTGAGGTAGGGGGGGAGATGCTGAGGGGGTGGGGGGTAGGGGAGATGCTGAGAGGGTGGAGGTGGGGGGATGCTGAGGGGGTGGGGGGTGGGGGGATGCTAAGAGGGTGGGGTGGGGGGATGCTGAGGGGATGGGGTGTTGGGGGTGGGTGCTGAGGTGGTGGGGGTGGGGGAGGTGCTGAGGGGGTCGGAGGTGGGGGGTGGGGGTTGATATCATCTGAGTCTGTCTATTTGTTTGTCTTTTTAGGTGTCTGTGTGTCTGTCTTCTATCTGTCTGCCTGGCTGTCTTTTTTCGTTGTCTGTCTGTCTGGCTGTCAATCTGTCTATTTCGTTGTCTGTCTGGCTGTTTTACTATCTATCTTTTTCGTTGTCTGTCTGTCTGTGTATGTGAATGTTTGTTTATTTGTCTATTTTTGTACTTCTCTGTGTGTTTGTTTGTCTATCCGTTTGTTTGTTGAGACTGAAGAAAAAAAGAATTAAAAAGAAGATAGGAAGAAGAACAAGAAAAGAGGGTTAAAGAGGAAGGAGAATGATAAATCAGGAAATATGGGAGATAAAGAAAGGAAGACGAAGAAGAAGAAAGGAAAATGAGAGAAAGACAAGGAAAAAAAGAAAAAGGTAAAAACAACAGAAATAAACAAAGACGAAAGAAACAAAACAAAAACAAAAATACAACAACAACAAACGAAGAAAGAAGACAAAACAATAAATAAAACAATAGTCGCAAGATTAAGAAAAAAAAATCATTGAAAGAAGACCCAATTCAGAATCCCGATTCAAAATACAACAACAACAACAACAGTAAACGAAGAAAGAAGACAAAATAATAAATAAAACAATAAAAAAAAAAAAAAAAAAAAAAAAAAAAAAAAAAAAAAAAAAAAAAAAGATTCACTGAAAGAAGACCCGATTCAGAATCCAACTCGAGATATAAAATAATTCAGGGATTGGAAGCGCACCGAAGGAGGAGCGAGTCTTCCTCTGAAATAAAACTAAATGAGGGAAGAATTTGTCAGCAGAAAAGGGAGAGGGAGAAAGAGGGATAACTTTGGGCGAGAAGAGTGTCGATAAAGAGAGAGAGAGAGAGGGAGAGAGGGGAGAGGGGAGAGGGAGGAGGAGAGAGAGTGATGTTTTAGGAGGAGAGAGAGTGATGTTTTAGAAAGAGGGAGAGGGAGAGGGAGAGAGGGAGAGGGAGGTGGAAAGGGAGAAGGAAAGATAATGATACCTCAAAACGCTAAAGAGAGGGAGAGGGAGAGGGGAGAGGGAGGTGAAGAGGAAGAAGGAGAGAGAGTGACAACTTAAAATTATAAAGAGAGAGAAAGAGGGAGATGGAAAGGGAGAAGGAGAGAGAGAGTGATACCTTAAAACGTTAAATAAAGAGAGAGAAAGGGGGAAGGGAGATGTAAAGGGAGAAAGAAAGAATATATGCGTGTACGTGTGTGTGTGTGTGTGTGTGTTTCTCTGTGTGTGTGTGTTTCTGTGTGTGTGTGTGTGTGTGAGTGTGTGTGTGTGTGTTTCTCTGTGTGTTTCTGTGTGTGTGTGTGTGTGTGTGTGTGAGTGTATGTGTGCATCTGAGTGTGTGTCTACATACATGTATATCTGTCCATGTGTGTATTCCCCGTAAATATAGACATAAACACTTCATGGGTAAGACCAGGTATTCACAGCCACTCACAAACCCTCAATTACCAAAAGAAGAAATAAAAGGAGACGATAAAAAAAGAAAAAAGAAAAGAAAGAGGCACTCAGTCCTCCCAGCAAACAAAAGCGTTTTAATTTGACTACGCGGCAAAGGGTCGGTCATAAGTCCTTTTGAATTGACGTCTTTTTTTATATAAACTTTTTCTTTTTTTTTTTTTTTTTTTTTCTTTTCTATTTGTTTTGAATTGGCCTCCTTCTTTTGGGCTGTCTAACCCCCCCCCCCCCCCTCCTCCTTTCCCTCTCATTCTTCTTCTTCCTTTCCCTCTCATTCTTCTTCTTCCTCTTCCTCTCTCTTCTTATCCTTCTTCCTCTTCCTCCCTCATCTCCTTCCTCTTCCTCCCTTTTCCTCTCTCTTCTTCTCCTTCTTCCACTTCCTCCCTCTTCCTCTCCTTCTTCCTCCCCTTTCCCTCTCCCTCTTCTCCTTCCTCTTCCTCACTCTTCTTCTCCTTCTTCCTTTTCCTCCCTCATCTCCTTCTTCCTCTTCCTCCCTCTTCCTCTCCTTCTTCCTTTTCCTCCCTCATCTTCCTCTTCCTCCTTCATCTCCTTCCTCTTCCTCCCTCATCGCCTTCCTCTTTCTCCCTCTTCCTCTTCCTCCCTCTTCCTCTTCTTTCTCTCATCCCTCGTCCCCAACCTATTCTTCTTCTTCCTTCCCCTTACATTCTCTCTACCTCCTTCTCCGGTCCTCCTTTCTCCTTCCCTTCTTTTTCCCTTTCCTTGTCCTCCCTCTTCTTTTCTTTCTCTTCCTCTCCTTCCTCCTTCCCCTTCATCTACCCTCCCTCTTCTTCCTCCTTTCTTCCCTTCATCAACCCTGCTACCCCCCCTCCCCTTCCCTCATCCTTCCAATTTCTCACTCTTCTCTTTTTCCTCCTCCTCCTCTTCTCCTTTCTCTTCCTTCATTATGCATCCTTCCTTCATCCCCCTCTTCCTCACTTCTCCCTTTCACCTTCCTCCTTTCTCTCTTCTTTCACCTCTTCCTTTCCTTCCTTCTCCCTCTCCCGTCCTTCCCTCTCGTTTCTTTCTCCTTCCTCCTAGTCCTCGTCCCCATACCCTCTTCACCCTTCTTCCTCCTCCTCACCATCTATACCCCTTTCTCTTCCTCTTTACCCCTTTCTCCCTTCTTCCTCCTACCTCCCCCCTCCTCCCCATCCTCCCCCCTCCTCCTCGTATTCCTCGTTACACCTTTCTCCCTTTCCACATGCCTCCTCATCCCTCTTTCCCTACTCCTCCCCTCCCACCTACCCTCCTTTATCTCCTCCTCCTTCCTCCTCCTCCCTCCTCCCTCCTACCCTCCTTTATCTCCTCCTCCCTCCTACCCCCATCCTCACCCTCCTCCTCCTCCCTCCTCCTCCCTTCCCACCTCACCCTCCTCCCTCCTCCCCCCATCCTCACCCTCCTCCTCCTCACCCCATCCTCAACCTCCTCCCCCATCCCCCCCTATCCTCACCCTCCTCCTCCTCCCCTCCCTCCACCCTCCCTCAGCCTATCTAATTAGCATGTTTCTCGAGACAATAATGGGAG
>BOPN01002179.1:92500-95000 GCA_017312705.2 Penaeus japonicus
GAGGAAGGGTGGAGTTGGAGGATGGAAGGAGGAATGGAGGGGGAGGAGGTGGAGCTGGAGGAGGAGGTGGAGGATGGGGATGGGAAGAATGAGGAGTGAGTGATGGAGGAAGGAGGAGGTGGAGGAGGAGGAGAATGTGGAGGTAAGGAGTGTTGGAGAGGAGGAGGGGAAGGAAGGAAGAGGAGTAGGAGGAAAAGGAGAATGAGGACGTGATTAGCGTTGAAGGAGAAGGAAAATGGAAGAGGAGGAGGAGGAGGAGGGAGGAAGGATGGATAAGAAGTGGAAGAGGAGGAGGAGAAGGAAGGTGAGGAAGAGATGGTGATGAAGGTGGAGGAGGAGAAAGAAGAGGAGGAGGAGATGGAAGAGAAGGAAGTGACTGGTGTTGGAGGAGGAAGATGGATATGGAAAAGAAACTGAGGTCGGAGGAGGATGTGGTGAGGGAAGAGGGGGGTGTAGAGAGAGGGGGGAATGTATGTATATATATATATATATATATATATATATATATATATATATATATATATATATATATATATATATATATATATATATTCTCTTACTCTCTCCTTCTCTATTTCTCTCCCATTCTCTTCCTCTCGACTATCTTCTCTCCCACTCTCTCCCTACCTCCCTTTCCCCCTCCCCCCTCCCCACTCTCTTCTCCCCTCACTCTCTCCCTCTCATTCTTCCTTTCTCTCCCCTCTTCTCTCCCTCCTTAATTTTCTCCCCCCATCCCTTCTCCTCTCATTCTCCTTCCTCTCCCCCCTCTCTCCCCTCCACTCTCTCCTCCCATGCTCCTTCTCTCCCACTCTCCTTCTCCCCCACTCTCTATCTCTCCCACACTCTTTCCCTCCTCCTTCAAGGCATCCTCATCCTCATCTCCCTCATTGTTTTCCAGAGTATAACTCAAGTCTCACTCCGTCGACCTTCCTCATTATTTGAGATGACAGATGGACAGAACGAGCCTTGCTTTTTGTGGTGAGAGATTCATTGTCTTCTGTGCATTTCGAGAGTGGGGGGGGGGTAGAGAGAGAGGCCGGGGGGAGTGGGGGAAGAGAGAGGAGGATAGGGGGGGAGAGAGAGAGAGGGAGAGAGGAGGACAAGGGGGAGGGGGGAGGAAGGTAGAGAGAGGACGGAAAAGAGAGAGAGAGAGAGAGGGAGGACGGGGGGAGAAAAAGAGAGAGGTAAGGGATTGGGGGGGAAAGAGAGAAAAAGAGAGAGGGAGGACGGGGGAGAGGGAGAAAGAGAGAGGGAGTGGGACGGGGGGAGGGGGGTTAGAGATAGGGAGAGATGGTGGAGGTGGGTAGAGAGAGAGTGACAGGGGGAGGGGGGTGGGTGAAAGAGGGAGAGAGGGAGGGAGAGGGAGAGAGAGAGAGAGGAAGAGAAAGAGAAAGAGAGAGGGAGGAAGGGAGAGAGAGAGAGAGAGAGAGAGGGAGGACAGGGGGAGAAAGAAAAAGAGAGAGGTGGACGGGGGGAGAAAAAGAGAGAGGAGGACGGGGAGAGAGAGAGGAGGAGGACAGGGGGAGAAAAAGAGAGAGGAGGACAGGGAGAGAGAGAGAGATAGGAGGACAGGGGGAGAAAAAGAGAGAGGAAGACGGGGGGAGAAAAAGAGAGAGGAGGACGGGGGGAGGGAGGTAGAGAGGGGAGGACGGGGGGGAGGGGGTAGAGAGAGGACGGGGGGGAGAGAGGGGAGGACAGGGGAGAGAGAGAGAGAGAGAGAGAGAGAGAGGGAGAGATGGGGGAGTGAGAGAGATAAGCGGGGTGTAGAGAGAGGGGTGGGAGGTAGAGACAGAGAGAGAGAGATGGAGGGGTGGGGTAGAGAGAGAGAGTGAAGGGTGGAGAGAGAGAGAGTGGGGGGGTAGAGAGAGAGAGAGAGAGAGAGAGAGAGAGAGAGAGAGAGAGAGAGAGAGAGAGAGAGAGAGAGAGAGAGAGAGAGAGAGAGAGAGAGAGAGAGAGAGAGAGATAAAGAAAGAGAGAGAGAAAGAGAGAGAGAGAGAGAGACAGAGAGAGAGAGAGAGAGAGAGAGAGAAAGAAAGAGAGAGAGAAAGAAAGAGAGAGAGAGAGAGAGTGAGAGAGAGAGAGAGAGAGAGAGAGAAAGAGGGGACAGAAAAATAAAGGGATAGAGAGAGGGGGGAAAGATAGATAGATAAAGAGAGAAAGAGAGAGAGAGACAGAGACAACCTGATTATTTGCAATAGAATGATAATCTCTGTGCATAATCCCCAGTACCCTAATCACCAATAATTACTCCTGTCTAATTAACATTAATCATTCCTATTGGTCATTCGTAATTATCAGTGTGAATAATCAGGAACAAAATATTCGATACAGATTTTTATTTGATATGTGATATTAATTTAGGAATCATTTATATTACGTAATATATATTACTGTAATGTGTTTTTCGTTGTTTTTTCATATTTTTTTATTTCATATATTTTTTTTTTCTTATCCTTTACGATATAACCGGGTAATTAACTATATAATGTAAATAGATTTG
>BOPN01002179.1:153796-156296 GCA_017312705.2 Penaeus japonicus
GACCATAGGAGGTTGCAGTTTCCTATTGGCTGAGCTCTAAATAATATAAACCAGAGATCTTGAAGGGAAGGGGGGAAGGGTGGAGGGGGTAGCGAGAGGGGGTGAGGGGAAGGGAGGGGTGTAGCGAGAGGGGGAGGGGGAAGGGAGGGTGAGTAGCGAGAGGGGAAGTGTAAAGGGAGGGGGAGTAGCGAGAGGGGGTGAGGGGAAGGGAGGGGTGTAGCGAGAGGGGGAGGGGGAAGGGAGGGTGAGTAGCGAGAGGGGAAGGGGGGAAGGGAGGGGGGGCAGGGGGAGAGGGGTGGGAGGGGAAGGAGGGGTGTAGCGAGAGGGGGAGGGGGAAGGGAGGGTGAGTAGCGAGAGGGGAAGGGGGGAAGGGAGGGGGAGTAGCGAGAGGGGGTGAGGGGAAGGGAGGGGTGTAGCGAGAGGGGGAGGGGGAAGGGAGGGTGAGTAGCGAGAGGGGAAGGGGGGAAGGGAGGGGGAGTAGCGAGAGGGGGAGGGGGAAGGAAGGGGGATAGCGAGAGGGGGAGGTGGGAAGGGGAGTAGCGAGGGGGGAGGGGGAGTAGCGAGAGGGAGAGTGGGGGGAGGGAGAGTGGGGGGAGGGGGAGGGGGAGTAGGAAGAGAGGGAGCGAGTTTAAAATGGGGGGATAGGAGGGGGATGGGGGGGAAGGGGAGGTGAGAGGATACATATATTCATAAACACATAAATGCCAACGCACTCCTGTTCTGGTTGAACGAATGGGGAGGAGAAGAGGGAGAGAATGAGAGACATGAGAAGAAGAGGAGGAGAAGGAGAAGATAGAAGAAGAGAAAGGTCGTGGTTGAGGAAGGATAGATGAAGAATGAGAAGGGAGAGGAAGGGATGGAGAGAAGAAAAGAAAAAGGAGGAAGAAGAAGGAATGGAATAGGAGAGAGAAGAAGAGGAATAGAAGGAGAAGATAGAATAAGCAAAAGAGGGGAAAGGGAAGCAAGAGAAAAAAAGAAGAAGAAAGAGGAGCAAGAGAAATTAAAAGAAGAAAGAGAAGCAAGAGAAAGAAGAAGAAGAAGAAAGAGAAGCAAAGAAGAAGAAAGCAGAAAAAAGGATAAGAAAGAAAGAAAAAGAAGAAAGAAAGAGAAAAAGGACCGAGAAAAAAAAAGAAGAAGGTATATCGACTCTGCAATCACGATCAGTACAACGTGTGCAATGCCTGACAGCCAGGAAGATATTGCAGTTTCTGTCATGAAAGGCTGTCATACCCAAAGACAGTGTACTGTGTTACAAAGTTCATTTCCCTTTTTTCTTATACTGTAATTTTATTTATTTATTTTTTTTTTCCTTTTTTTTGACAAATATGTTACAAATATGTTACGGCTTTCACCTGAGCATTATCGTGCACATTTCATGAATATAAATCTGTAATAAAATACAAGGAAGCACATTTTCTTCCGAAATTGATGTATAACAAATAGTCCATTGGCCACTTAGCTCATGAATCACCAATCACCATTGGTTGAATATTTTTCATCATCACTATCAAAAAAGTGTCTCCAAAGTAAAAAAAAAAAAAAATATTATAGTAATAATAATAAATAATAATAATAATAATAATAATAATAATAATAATAATAATAACAATAATAAATGATAATAATAATAATAATAATAAATAATAATAATAATAATAATAATAATAATAATAATAATAATAAAGTAAATAAATAAACAAATAAATTGAAGAACCACATAGAAATATATTCATACATGCACAACACCTCACCATACCAAAGATGACACACTTGTACCACAAACGCTACCACAATCATACCCTAAGAAAGGTCCATCCACTAAAACCACACTGCATACCATTATAAAGACCCGACAGCCATTAGTATAACCAAAATACCTACAGGTATACTTAGCAGGTGTATTATACCCATGGGTTAAGACCCCCTGGGGTATAAACCAATACCCTGAGACCTTGTTTACACTAGAAGGGGATTTCCAAGCGATAAGAACAAGGTAAGTGTTTGTAAATATGCATACGATTAAGGGAACCTTGTGTGATATGGTGTGGTGTTTGTCGGGTGGGTGTGGAGGGGGAAGGGAGGGAGGGGGAGAGAGAGAGAGAGAGAGAGAGAGAGAGAGAGAGAGAGAGAGAGAGAGAGAGAGATGTGGACATAAAGCAAACAGGTTGGCGTTCAACTTATCTCGGCATGATTAACAGTATTCCTTTTGCTTTGACATTAACGTCGTAAATATAGTATTGTGATGACCAAGACGAAGGAGGTTAAATACACGGGTCTGGGAGATAGATGAAGATAAAGAGAGAGAGATGAGAGTTAAAAGGGATACAAGGAAGGAAGGGAATAGTAGGAATGAAGAAGGAAGAGAGAGAGAGAGAGGGGGGGGTGGGGAAGGGAGAAGGAGTAAGAAAGATGGAGAAAGAGAGAGAGGGACTAGGGGTTAAATACACGGGTCTAGAAGATAGATGGAGATAGAGAGAGAGCGATGAGAGTTAAAGGGATG
>BOPN01002179.1:178796-191296 GCA_017312705.2 Penaeus japonicus
GATGATAATAATGATGATGATGATAGTAGTGTGATGATGATAGTGATAATGATAGTAATTCTAATAATGATTATGATGACAAGTGTTGATATTTACCGTAACTAGTTATGAACACACAAACACTCACACACACACACACACACACATACACACACGCACACACACACATACACACACACAAGCACACACATACACACACACACACGCATATATATATATATATATATATATATATATATATATATATATATATATATATATATATACACGTATATACACATATACACACACAAGCACACTGCACACACCCACACATACCCTCGACTTTTGCATCATCTACTCACCCATTTACTTCTACTTACCCACATGTTTACTCATCCCACCAACACATTCATCATCATTACTACTTTCTGTCTGCGCCCTGACCTCCCCCCCTCCCCCCCCCCGCCCATCGCATCGCCTCGCCCAGGAGAACTGCGGAGATGGAGGAGGCTGAGGAGATCAGCGGGACTCCGTTTGTGCATGAGATGACGTGGTCTGAGGGAGGGAGGGGGAGGGGGAGGGAGAGGGAGAGGGTGGGTGGGAGGGAAGGAGGGTGGGAGGGGGAGGGAGGGAGGGAGGGAGGGAGAGAGGGAGAGGGAGAGGGAGGGAGGGGGGGGGGGAGGAAGGGAAGGAGGGAGAGGGAGGGAGAGAGAGGGGGGAAGGGAATGGTGGAGGAGGAGGAGGAAGTGGTGGAGAAAATATAAGGAAAAGTAGGGGGAGAGGAAGAAACATAAATACGATTAAGTGGAATGTTGTTTATACATATGCTACATATATATATATATATATATATATATATATATATATATATATATATATATATATATATATATATATATATATATATATATATATATATATATATATATATATATATATATATATATATATATATATATATATACACACACACACACACACACACACACACACACACACACACACACACATATATATATATATATATATATATATATATATATATATATATATATATATATATATATTTACATGTAGAAGAAGACGAAGAAGAAGAAGACGAACAAGAAGACGAAGACAGAAGACAAAAAAAATTGCAATACCTACGAGTGAAAGTGTCTCCTCTTCAAGTACGTGTGAAAAAAGAAAAAAGAAAAAAGAAAAATAAATGTCTGGCCCGCGGCGATGCCCGGCTCAAAGATGTTGGCACGGAGGGGGGAGGGGGGGAGGGGGGAGGGGGAAGTGGGGGGTTGTCGGTGAGGAATGGAGGGGGAGGGAAGTAGGATGGGAGAGGGGGAAGAGGAGGGAGAAGAGGAAGGAGGAGGAAGAGGGAGAGGGAGAGGGGGAAGAGGAGGAGAACGATGGTGAGGGGAAGGGAGGGGGAAGAGGAGGAGAACGATGGTGAGGGGGAGGGAGGGAGAAGGGAGAGGGGGAAGAGGAGGAGAACGATGGTGAGGGGGGGGGAGGGGGAAGGGAGAGGGGGAAGAGGAGGAGAACGATGGTGAGGGGGAGGGGGAGGGAGGGGGGGAGAGGGGGAGAGAGAGGAGGAGAACGATGGTGAGGGGGAGGGGGAGGGAAGTAAGATGGGAGAGAGGGAAGAGGAGGAGAACGATGGTGATGGGGAGGGGGCAGGGGAAGGAGGAAGGCGAGGAGGGAAGAGTAGGGAGAAGATTAAGAAGGAGGAGGGAGGGAGAAGGGAGAGGGGGAAGAGGAGGAGAACGATGGTGAGAGGGAGGGGGCAGGGGATGGAGGAAGGCGAGAAGGGGGGAGGAAGGGGAATGGGGAGTACAAGAAGGAAGGTGAGGGAGGAAGAGGAGGGAGAAGAGGGAGAAGGGAGAGGGTTGGAGAAGAGGGAGAAGGGGGAGGGAGGGAGAACGGAGAGAAGGGCGAGAAGGGGGACAAGGGGGAGGGGGAAGGAAGGAGTAAGTAGATGGAAAAAAGAATGAAGGTCAAGTGAGAGGGGGAGGTGGGGAATTCGATAGGGGGGAGGGGAAGAAGGAGGGGGAATAGGAGTAGAAGAGGGGGGGAATGGGCGAAGGGGAGTAGTAAAATGGGCACGCATGGAAACCCCCATCACATAATCCAACCAATTTCTCTCTCTCTCTCGCTCTCTCTTGCAAATTTCAACCCAATGGCCACGTTACATAAGGACTTTCATTAGACGAAAAAGAAAACGAGGTGCGTGTGTGTGTGTTTAACGGCGAATAATTCCGAAAAAAATGAAAGAAAAAATAATACACTCAAAGAACGTAATGCGCTTTTATGCCTTTCTCTTTTTAAATGACTTTGTGATTTGTTCATTGCATTCAAAACGCCTGGGGAAATTGAGAAGTGGGGAGAGAGGGTAGAGGAGAGCAGAGGAGGGAGGGATAGGAGAGAAGGAGGAGGCGTAGGAGGGGAGGAGGAGAGAGGGAGGGGTAGAAGGGGAGGGGGAGAGAAGGAGGAGAGAAGGAGGGAGGGGTAGGGGGAGAGAGGGAAGGAGGGGTAGGAGGGAAGGAGGAGAGAGGGAGGGAGGGGGGAGGGGAGGAGAGAGAGAGGGGGGAGGAGGGGAGGAGGAGAGAGGAGAGAGGGGTAAGAGGGGAGGAGGAGGAGAAAGGAGGGAGGGGTAGTAGGGGAGGAGGAGAGAGGGAAGGAGGGAGGGGTAGGAGGGGAGGAGGAGAGAGAGAGGGAGGGGTAGGAGGGAAGAGGAAAAGAGGAGGGAGGGGTAGGAGGGTAGGAGGAGAGAGTGGGAGAGGTGGGGTAGGAGGGGAGGAGGAGAGGGAGGAGGAGGGTGGGAGAGGGGAGGAGGGAGAGAGGGAGGGCGGGGTAGGAGGGGGGGAGGAGAAAGGGAAGGAGGAAAGCGTAGGAGGGAAGGAGGAGAGAGGTAGGGAGGAGGAAAGAAGGGGGGAGGGGTAGGAGGGAAGGGGGAGAGAAGGATGGAGGGGTAGGAGGGGGAGGAGGAGAGAGGAGGGAGGGGTAGGAGGGAAGGGTTAGAGAGGGAGGGAGGGAGGCGTGTGGAGAGAGAGAGAGAGAGGGGTAGGAGGGGAGGAGGGAGAGAGGAGGGAGGGTAGGAAGGAGGAGGGAGAGAGAGGGAGGGGGTGGGGGGAGAGAAGGAGGGAGAGGGGTAGGAGGGGAGGAGGAGAGAGGAGAGAGGGGGTAGGAAGGGAGGAGGAGAGAGGGGTAGGAGGGGAGGAGGAGAGAGAGAGAGAGGGGTAAGAAGGAAGGAGGAGAGAGTGAGGGGTAGGAGGGGAGAAAGAGAGAGGGAGAGAGGGGTAGGAAGGGAGGAGGAGAGAGGGAGGGAGTTAGGCGTAGGAGGGGATGAGGAGAGACGGATGGAGATGTAGGAGGGAAAGAGGAGAGACGGAAGGAGGAGGTAAGAGGGGAGGAGGGAGAGAGGGAGGGAGGGGAGGGGGAAGGAAGGGAGGGAGGGAAGGAGGAAGGGAGGGAGAGAGAGGGGGAAGGAAGGTAGGGATGGTAGGGGGAGAGGAGGGAAGGGTAGGAGGGAAGGAGGGAGAGAGAGGGGGAGGAAGGCGTAGGATGGTAGGGGGAGAGAGGAGGGAAGGGTAGGTGGGAAGGAGGGAGAGAGAGGGGGAGGATATGAGGAAAGGAGGGAAGGGAGAATGAGGGAGAGAGGGAGGGGAGGATAGGAGGGAATGGAGAAAGAGGGAGAGAGGGATAGGAGGAAAGGAGGGAAGGGAGACAGAGGAATAGGAGGGAAGGAGGGAGAGAGCAGGGGGGGATACTGGAGTCGTGGAGAGAGGAATAGAAAGGAAGGAAGGAAGGGAGGGAGATGTAGGTAAGAAGACTGATAGTGAAGGATGGAGGGAGAAAGGGAGGTAAGGAGTGAAAGAGGGTGGGAGGCCCAGACCGAGAGAGCAAGGAAGGGAGAGAAAGGGAAATAGCTCGTGCAAGAGAAAGCAATAGAGAGACAGGAAAACAAAAGACAGTCTCAAAATGAAGGGAGGGAGGGAGGGAGGGAGGGAGGGAAGGAGGGAAAGGGGTAGGAGGAAAGGAGGAAGAGAGGGAGGGAGGAACTGGAAGGAAGGAGAGAGTAGGGAGGGAGGGAGGAACTGGAAGGTAGGAGAGAGAAGGGAGGGAGGGAAGGAGAGAAGGAGGGAAAAGAGAATAAGAAAAGATGGGGAGTAGGATGTGAGGAAGGGATAGGAAGAAAGGAGGATGGGAGGGTTTAAGAGAGGGATAGGAAGATAGGAGGGACGAGGGAGTGATGGGAGGGAAGAAGGGAGAGTGTGAGAGAGGGATAGGAGGAAAGGAGATTAAGCAGGATTTGAGGGAAGTAGGGAAGGAGGATGTGAGGGAAGAAGGGAATGAAAGAGAAGGGAGGGAGGGAGGGATTGAAAGTGTGAGGGAGGGATAGGAGAGAAGGAGGGAGTGAGAGAAAAGGGAGGGAGGAAATATGGGAGGATTGGAGGGAAGGATAGGAGTGATAGGAGGGAAGAAGGGAGGGAGGAAGGGGAGGGAAGAAGGGAGGGAAGGAGAGAGGGAGGAAGGGGAGGGAAGGGGAAGGGATAGGAGGGATAGGAGTGATAGGAGGGAAGGAGGGAGGGAAGGAGAGAAGGAGGAAGGGGAGGGAAAGAGGAAGGAAGGAAGGGGAGGAAGGGGAGGAAAGAAGGGAGGGAGGAAGGATAGGGGAGGAGGAAGGGAGGAAGGGGAGGGAAGAAGGGGAGGGAAGGAAGGGGAGAGAAGGAGGGAAGAAAGGAATAAACACAACTCGCCATGCCCAGCTGATCTCGTCCCAAAGCCGAAGGAGAGAAAGGCAGAACAGAGTGTTAAACGGTCTCAGGATTCAAAAATTCACTATTGCAACTTTCGAGCAATTGCAAAGCTCGACTTCAACTTTATTACGAAGGCGTGTTCTCTCGTCTATCCTCGAACCAGCGTTTTGTTCGCGTTAAAACCTTACGTTCTTAATTACCATTTCGCTTTGTGTGTTGGGCAGAAATATTTAACCCGGCTCTTTCTTAAACAATTTTTCTTCTTCATTTTCTTCTGCATTTTCTTTGCTTTCACCTGTCTTCGAATATTTGCAATGTATTTATGCAACGGTGCAATTACGTCACGGAATATATAACCTATGATGAGGCAACATTGCGTATGATTCAGGTTTTCCTTTCTGGTGATGTTATCTCATCAATAAATAGGTGTTTTGAATAGACGGTGAAACTCCTGGTTTTGCTGTGAGTTTCCAAAGATTGGTTACATACGCACTTGTGTACATGCATACAGACATATGCTCGTACACACACATACACTTGCGCGGATTTGTGTGTGTGTGTTTGTGTTATATATATATACATATATATATATATATATATATATATATATATATATATATATATATATATATATATATATATATATGTGTGTGTGTGTGTGTGTAGGGGGGGGGTGTATGTGTGTGTGTGTGTAATTATATACAATTATACATATTATATTATATCATTTGTATACACACATACAAATGCACACACACGCAAAGAAATACTATGCGTATACCAATCATACTCACACACACACTTACGAACACACATGTGTATATCAACATACACAGGAACAGAAATAACCTACAAAAAATTTATGAACAAATTCGAACACACAAACATACTCAACATCCAAAAGGCAACGCACATACAAAAATAATACACACACGCACGTACAAAACACAATACACACACGCACACGCAAACACACAAAAAATGTAGTATTAAGAAAGGAGAAACATGATAATACAAACAGACATTAAATTGTTCACAAACGCAAGCAAGAAAAAAAATCATCATTTCTAAGAAAAACACTTTCAAAGATGCACAAAATAAGATGCTTTGCAATAACAGTACCTTCACCTACACACGTACACGCACACGTACACGCACACACACACACACACACGAACTCACACGTAATCCTTTAGTAGGTATACAGGTATTATGATACAGACACGGTTACAATATATATATATATATATATATATATATATATATATATATATATAATATATATATATACATATATATTTTTCTTTTCTTTTCTTTTTTTCTTTTCTTTTTCTTTCTTTCTTTCTTTTTCTTTCTTTTTCTTTTTCTTTTTTTTTCGTAGATATGTATCATAATATTGTCTTGTATGAACGTATTTGCATAAACCCAGCTCAAGAGATAAATACAAAGATTTACATAAAAACGTACACACATACACAGATACACACCATCACTCATACGGAGAGCATACAAAACTAATGCACACACATACACTCATATACAACTAGACACACAAAACACACACACACACACACACACACACACACACACACACACACACACACACACACACACGCTCACACACACACACACACACACACACACACACACACACACACATACACACACACACACACACACACACACACACCATCCAGAGAACCAAGAAAAATATAAACTTTTTTTTTCTTTTTTTACTCAAACCCGAACTAATTAAGTTCCCAAGACTAACAAACCTTGCCCAACTCCACAGAAGATAATTATGACGCAATAACATATACCTGTGAGCTCTGTAGAAGAGGGGGGGAGGGGGAGGGGGAGGAGGAGGAGGAAAAGTTGGAGGCGAGGTGGGGAGGAGGAGGAGAGAATAGAGAGGGGGAGAGGGGTGGAAGGAGGAAGTGTGAGGGAGAAGAGGGAGGTGGAGTAGGGAGAAGGGGGGAGGGGGGAGGGGAGGGAGAAAGGGAGGGCAGGGCTGGAAGAGGAGGGAGGGGAGGAGAAGGGAGGAGGGAGAGAAAGAGTTGGAGACAGGGGTGGGGGAAGAGGAGGAGGGAGGAGAGGAGCAGAGAGGGGAGAGGGGTGGAAGGAGGAAGTGGGAGGAGGAGGAGGGGGAGGTGGAGTAGGGAGAATAGGGGGGAGGAGGAAGAAGAAGAAAGGGAGGGGGCGGGGCTGGAAAAGGAGGGAGGAGGAGGAGGGAGAGAAGAGTTGGAGGCGAGGTGGGGGGAGGAGGAGGAGGAGGAGAGAGAGAATAGAGAGAAGTGGAAGGAGGAAGTGGGAGGGAGAGGATGGGGAGAGGAAGAGAAGGGAGAAGGGAGGGGAGGGGGAGAAATATGAGAGAGAAAAGGAGGGAGGGGATGGAGAAGAGAAGAGGAAGAGAGTAGAGAAGAGTAGAAGGAAGAGGAAGAGGGAGAGGAAAGGGAGAAGGAACAAGAGGCGACGTAAGGGAGGATGGAGAGAAGGGGAAGAACGAGAGTAAAGGAGGAAGAGAGATAATAAAAGGAAGAAAGGATAGCAAAGAGAAGAAAAAGAAGCAAAGCGGAGGGAAGAAGAGAATGAGATCAGAGTGAGGAGGGGAAAGGAAGCAAAGAATAATAAAAGAAGAAAGATGGAAGAGAGAAAAGAAGAAGAAAGGGTGAGAGGAGTATGAGAAGGAAAGAAGGAGGAACACCTGAACGAAAGAAGAGCAGGTAGAAGAAGAAGAGAAAAGGAGAAGGGGAAAGGGAAAATTGGAGAAGAGGGAAATAGAAGAATTCAGGTGGAAAGTTAGCCTCAAGCCAGGCACGCTGACTCGAGGCGGAACTCGGGGGAAAAAAATCTTTTGGAAAGGTTATAAGAAGAAAAAGGTTCTCTTGTTTTCGTATATTTCGCTTTATAGGTTTATATTTCGCGTTTCTCTCTCCTTTTTTTTCTTTCTTTTCGTTTCTTTTTGTATCTCTTTTTTCGTTTTCTTTCTTCCTCTCTGCCTGTCTTTGTCTCTGCCTCTGTCTGTTTGTCTCCCACTCTCCTTCTTTCTTTCTTTCTCTCTCTCTCTCTCTCTCTCTCTCTCTCTCTCTCTCTCTCTCTCTCTCTCTCTCTCTCTCTCTCTCTCTCTCTCTCTCTCTCTCTCTCTCTCTCTCTCTCTCTCTCTCTCTCTCTCTCTCTCTCTCTCTCTCTCTCTCGTGCAAATACCTGTGTATCATTTTCCTTGAAATGCGTTTGTCAACGAACAGACATTTGTGTTTAAGTGCACATTTATGCGGTAAGTACAAAAAATAGCTGATGCCCTCTCGCCTGTTGCTTATTCTCTCTCTCTCCTTACATGTATCTCTTTTTATACTTCACACCCCTTCTTTCTCTCCTTCTATTTATTCGCCATCCTTTCCTTCCCTTCCTTCATATACATCTCCCTCTCTCTCCTTGCCTCTCCCTCTCCCTCCCGTCCTCCCTCCTTCTCTCTCTTCCCTTTCTCCTCCCTTCCCTTCTTTTCTCCCTCTCTCTCTCCGCCTTTCCCTCCCTCTCTCTCTCTCTTCTCTTTCTCCTCCCTTCCCTTCTTTTCTCCCTCTCTCTCTCCGCCTCTTCCTCTCTCTCTCTCTCTTCCCTTCCCCCCCCCTCTCTCTCTATCTTCCCCCTCTCCCTCACACGCACACACGACATGGAGGTATTCTTTCCCTCTGTCTCACCTTCTCATGTCAAGATATTCGCCCACTTTCTGAAGCCACGATCGAGAATCTTCTACGGCTGTTGTCGTGTCTTCGGGCTCTTGAAGAGAGAGAGGGGGGGGGATAGTGGAGGGGAAAGTGGGGGGAATGGAGGGGAGGAAGGCAGTTGAAGAGAGAGAAGGAGAGGGGAAGAGGATGGGAGGGGGTGGGGAGAGGGAATGGGAGAGAGAGATAGATAGATAGATAGAGAGAGAGAGAGAGAGAGAGAGAGAGAGAGAGAGAAAGACTACGAGAGAGTAAAGAGCGTCATTCGAATCGAAATAAAAAAAAATACATCGAAAAAAAAATGAAATGATAGTGCAAAAATGTGACATTCTCGCATGATCTCCATCGATATGAAAAAAAAAAAAAAAAAAAAAAATGACTCNATGTGAGGGAAGAAGGGAATGAGAGAGAAGGGAGGGAGGGAGGGATT
Organism: Penaeus japonicus; assembly: GCA_017312705.2. Classification (NCBI taxonomy): domain Eukaryota; kingdom Metazoa; phylum Arthropoda; class Malacostraca; order Decapoda; family Penaeidae; genus Penaeus; species Penaeus japonicus. Next base: position 187,679 of record BOPN01002179.1, read on the forward strand.
GAAAGTGTGAGAGAGGGTGTGAGGGAGAGATCGGTGAGAAGGAGGGAGTGAGAGAAAAGGGAGGGAGGAAATATGGGAGGATTGGAGGGAAGGATAGGAGTGATAGGAGGGAAGAAGGGAGGGAGGAAGGGGAGGGAAGAAGGGAGGGAAGGAGAGAGGGAGGAAGGGGAGGGAAGGGGAAGGGATAGGAGGGATAGGAGTGATAGGAGGGAAGGAGGGAGGGAAGGAGAGAAGGAGGAAGGGGAGGGAAAGAGGAAGGAAGGAAGGGGAGGAAGGGGAGGAAAGAAGGGAGGGAGGAAGGATAGGGGAGGAGGAAGGGAGGAAGGGGAGGGAAGAAGGGGAGGGAAGGAAGGGGAGAGAAGGAGGGAAGAAAGGAATAAACACAACTCGCCATGCCCAGCTGATCTCGTCCCAAAGCCGAAGGAGAGAAAGGCAGAACAGAGTGTTAAACGGTCTCAGGATTCAAAAATTCACTATTGCAACTTTCGAGCAATTGCAAAGCTCGACTTCAACTTTATTACGAAGGCGTGTTCTCTCGTCTATCCTCGAACCAGCGTTTTGTTCGCGTTAAAACCTTACGTTCTTAATTACCATTTCGCTTTGTGTGTTGGGCAGAAATATTTAACCCGGCTCTTTCTTAAACAATTTTTCTTCTTCATTTTCTTCTGCATTTTCTTTGCTTTCACCTGTCTTCGAATATTTGCAATGTATTTATGCAACGGTGCAATTACGTCACGGAATATATAACCTATGATGAGGCAACATTGCGTATGATTCAGGTTTTCCTTTCTGGTGATGTTATCTCATCAATAAATAGGTGTTTTGAATAGACGGTGAAACTCCTGGTTTTGCTGTGAGTTTCCAAAGATTGGTTACATACGCACTTGTGTACATGCATACAGACATATGCTCGTACACACACATACACTTGCGCGGATTTGTGTGTGTGTGTTTGTGTTATATATATATACATATATATATATATATATATATATATATATATATATATATATATATATATATATATATATATATATGTGTGTGTGTGTGTGTGTAGGGGGGGGGTGTATGTGTGTGTGTGTGTAATTATATACATTTATATATATTATATTATATCTATTTATATACACTCACACAAATACACACACAAAAAAAACAATATTCGTATACCAATCATACTCACACACACACTTACGAACACACATGTGTATATCAACATACACAGGAACAGAAATAACCTACAAAAAATTTATGAACAAATTCGAACACACAAACATACTCAACATCCAAAAGGCAACGCACATACAAAAATAATACACACACGCACGTACAAAACACAATACACACACGCACACGCAAACACAAAAAATGTAGTATTAAGAAAGGAGAAACATGATAATACAAACAGACATTAAATTATGTTCACAAACGCAAGCAAGAAAAAAAAAATCATCATTTCTAAGAAAAACACTTTCAAAGATGCACAAAATAAGATGCTTTGCAATAACGTACCTTCACCTACACACGTACACGCACACGTACACGCACACACACACACACACGAACTCACACGTAATCCTTTAGTAGGTATACAGGTATTATGATACAGACACGGTTACAATATATATATATATATATATATATATATATATATATATATATATATATATATATATATATATACATATATATTTTTTTTTTCCTTTTTCTTTTTTTTCTTTTCTTTTTTTCTTTCTTTCTTTTTTTTCTTTTTCGTTTTCGTTTTTCTTTCTTATTTCTTTTTTTTTCGTAGATATGTATCATAATATTGTCTTGTATGAACGTATTTGCATAAACCCAGCTCAAGAGATAAATACAAAGATTTACATAAAAACGTACACACATACACAGATACACACCATCACTCATACGGAGAGCATACAAAACTAATGCACACACATACACTCATATACAACTAGACACACAAAACACACACACACACACACACTCACACACACACACACACACACACACACACACACACACACACACACACACACACACACACACACACACACACACACACACACATACACACACACACACACACACACACACACACCATCCAGAGAACCAGAAAAATATAAACTTTTTTTTTTTTTTTTTACTCCAAACCCGAACTAATTAAGTTCCCAAGACCTTCTTAAAACCTTGCCCAACTCCTGAAGATAATTATGACGCAATAACATATACCTGTGAGCTCTGTAGAAGAGGGGGGGAGGGGGAGGGGGAGGAGGAGGAGGGAGAGAAAAGTTGGAGGCGAGGTGGGGGGAGGAGGAGGAGGAGAGAGAGAATAGAGAGGGGGAGAGGGGTGGAAGGAGGAAGTGTGAGGGAGAAGAGGGGGGAGGGGGAGTAGGGAGAAGGGGGGGAGGGGGAGGAGGGAGAAAGGGAGGGGGCGGGGCTGGAAGAGGAGGGAGGAGGAGGAGGAGGGAGAGAAGAGTTGGAGACGGGGTGGGGAAAGAGGAGGAGGAGGAGAGAGAGAACAGAGAGGGGGAGAGGGGTGGAAGGAGGAAGTGGGAGGGAGAGGAGGGGGGAGGTGGAGTAGGGAGAATAGGGGGGGAGGGGGAGGAAGAAGAAAGGGAGGGGGCGGGGCTGGAAAAGGAGGGAGGAGGAGGAGGGAGAGAAAAGTTGGAGGCGAGGTGGGGGGGAGGAGGAGGATGTGGAGGAGAAGAGAGAGAATAAAGAGGAGTGGAAGGAGGAAGTGGGAGGGAAGGGAGGGGAGAGGAAGAGAAGGGAGAAGGGGAGGGGGAGAGATATGAGAGAGAAAAGGAGGGAGGGGATGGAGAAGAGAAGAGGAAGAGAGTAGAGAAGAGTAGAAGGAAGAGGTGTTAAGGAGAGTAGAGGAAGAGGGAGAGGAAAGGGAGAAGGAACAAGAGGCAACGTAAGGGAGGATGGAGAGAATGAAAAGAACGAGAATAAGGGAGGAAGAAAGAGAATAAAAGGAAGAAAGGATAGCAAGAAGGAGAAGAAAGAGAGGCAAAGAGGAATTAAGAAGACAATGAAATCAGAGTGAGGAGAGGAAAGGAAGCAAAGAATAATAAAACGAAGATGGAAGATATAAAGGAAGAAGAAAGGGTGAGAGGAAGCAGAAAAGGAAACAAAAAGGAAAGAGGAGGAGAGAAGGAGGAACACCTGAACGAAGGAAGAGCAGGTAGGAGAAGAAGAGAAAAGGAAAGAAAAGGGAAGAAGAGGAGAGAAGGAGGAACACCTGAACGAAGGAAGAGCAGGTAGGAGAAGAGAGAGAAGAGAGAAGGAAAGAAAAAAAGAAAAAGAAAGAAAACAATTGCCTCGCTGACCTTAATCCTTAAAAGTGTTCGCAGCTGATAGGGCGGAGCTTGTCATACTGTTTTCCAATGGAAGCGTTTCGTGTGAATGGAGCTGATGCTTCAGTTTACACATCGCTACCAGTCGCAAGCGGACACTGGTGTCTGTCACCGGATGGAAGTGTCAATGGATTGGGTGTTGAAATGGATGGGGAAGGGGTTGATTACAACGAATATAAATGAGCGAATATTGAGAAAGAAAGACAGATACACACACACACCTACACACACACACACCAACACATACACACACACA
>BOPN01002179.1:208796-216296 GCA_017312705.2 Penaeus japonicus
TCATCACCATCATCACATCATCATCATTATCATTATCACATCATCACCATCATCACCATTACCACCATCATCATCACATCATATCATCATCCCCATCATCATCATCATCACCATATTATCACTTCTCTTATTATATATTTGCAGTATTATCAATATGATCAATATTACCAATATGATCAGAGTTCTAACTTATTCTAACTTATTATTTGTTTTTTCTTCTTTTACTTATTTATTTTTCTACCTAAATACTTATTTATCATTATCCTTATTCATTTACCTGTTTATCTGTTTATCTGTTTATTCGTTTATTGTTTCCTTGTGATAATTCTTTCTTTCTTTATCTATCTATTTCTCTATCTGTATATTGAATTGTCTATCTATCTATCTGTCTATCTTTTTTCTCTCTTTGTCTCCTTCTTTACTTCGCTTTCCTTCATCTCCTTTTTTTATTTCATTTTCCTTCCATTCCCTTCTTCTTTTCCTTCATCCACCTCCTTTTCAATCTGTCTATTCATTTATCCACTTATCTATCTATCTATCTACCTACTTACCGAGCCCTTTTTCTAGTCTTTTCCTCCTTTTTCCTCCTCCTCTTCTATTCCCTTCTTTCTGTTCCTCCTCTCCATTTTCCTCCCCCCTTCTCCTCCCATTCTTTCCATCCCCCATCCTCCCTCCCCCTTCCCTCCGCCCCTCTATCATCCCTTTCCTCCCACTCCCTCTCATCATCCCTCAACTCCCCCCCCCCAACTTTTCCCTTCCCCTTCCCCCTCACCCCTCACCCCTCCCCTCACCCTTCCCAAGGGTGAAGAGGGAGGGGGAGGGGGAGGGGGGAAGGGTGAAGAGGGAGGGGGGGAGGGGGAGGGGGTGTCTCATGGCTTCCCTCTCAGTCTGATTAGGTGATTGGGCTTTGATTAGGTGATTAGGGAGTCTTGCTTGCGGGCGATGTTGCGTTTGTCTTGCTTTTAGGTGTTGTTGTTGTTATTGCTTGTTTGATTGTTTGTTTTTGCTCGTTTTTATTTTTGGTGGTGGTGGTGTGGGGGGGGGGAGGGACCTTTCTCTGTCTCTGTCTGTTTGTTTCTCCCTTTCTCGGTTTCTCTGTTTCTATCAGTCTCTCATTCTCTGTCTCTGACTCTGTCTGTCTCTATCTCTCTCACTCTCTCTTTCACTCTTTCACTATTTTTCGTTCTTTCATTATCTCTCTCTTTCACTCACTCACTCTCTCTCTCTCTCTCTTTCTCTCCCCCCCCCCTCTCTCTCTCTCTCTCTCTCTCTCTCTCTCTCTCTCTCTCTCTCTCTCTCTCTCTCTCTCTCTCTCTCTCTCTCTCTCTCTCTCTCTCTCTCTCTCTCTCTCTCTCTCTCTCTCTCTCTTTCTCTCTTTCTCTCACGCTCTCGCTGACTCTTTTTCTCTCTGGTAAAAAACAAGAAAATCGTGTCAGTTAAAGAAAGGAAAATAACAGCATATCAAAGGAAAATTAAAAGGGAAATCAAAATGATTTTTTTTCAAAGTGTCCCATTGCATATTTATACTCTGCAATATTCACTCGCACTACAAACACACACACACCTCGCCGAACGAAACAATGTGAAATACATCCCAAACTTTTTGAGAAAAAATAGAAAAAAATATCTATAACATGGCAACTCATCTAGGTCTTCGGGGGGTGTTGCCATATGAGGGTCATGTGAATAGCTCCTTGTGGGTAATGCAAACAATCGGCTAATTTCATGGTCACGTGATCGCCTCTAGATCCGTAAACAATGAGAGATGAATGAATCACACTCGAAGGAGGCTTGAGGAAATGGGAGAGAGAGAGAGAGAGAGAGAGAAATGCGAGGAAGAGGTAGCTGGGAGTAGGAGATTGGTAGATATACATATGTATTTTTCTTATTTTTCTTCTTCTTCCTATTTGTTCTGGTTTTGTCTGTTTCGTTTTGCTTCGTCAACCCGTTGATTCTCTACCTTCTTTCTCTTCCTCCTTCTCTTTAATTCTTTTCCTCTTCCTATTCTTTTTTATTTTTTTCTTCTCTTATTTCTCATCTTTCATTATCTTCCTCTTCTTTCTCTTTCTTCCTCCTTCTATTTCTCCTTCTCTTTCATTATCTTCCTTTTCCTATTCCTTCTCTTTCTTCCTCCTCTTAGTTCTCTTATCTTTCATTAGCTTCCTCTTCCTATTCCATCTCTTTCTTCCTCCTCTTATTTCTCTTTCTCTTTAATTTTCTTCCTCCTCTCATTCCTTCTCTTTCTCTCTTTTTTATTCCTCCCCCTATTCCTTCTCTTTCTATCTCTTTCTCTCCCTCTTCCTCCCATTCCCCCTCATCTTTATCTTCAACTTTCTTTCTAATCCTCATCCTCTATCCCTCCTTTCTACCTCCCCATCTTTCTCCTCTCCTTCATTCTCCCCCTCTTCCCCTTTCTCCCTCCTATAGACGCCGAACCCTCTCTCGTCCCTGAAAGAACCGACAACAGACGATCGCCAGAAGCCGACCCAAACCCACGCAAAGGGTCGCGGATCCCATGTACACAGGATCAGACACCGTGTTGTAACGGGTTATAAGGGAAGGGAGGGAGAGTTTAGATCCCTCCGTTTATGGAATATAAACATGCGCCCTCCGCATCGCCAAATCTTTTTTTCATAGCTCATCAAAGCGACAATTTAGACGTAGTTTACAGCGAGGTTAACGAACGTCGACGCATCTCAATAACGCCGCGTAATACAAGCCAACTATTTTAATGGCGGCGCTGTATAAACGGCATGAGAACCCAAGAACGGCGGGATCGTAAAGCGCGTGGAGTTTATAGTGATTTATGAGATCGGATTTGATCCTCTTGTGCGTGACATAGCCCGACTGGCATGGTGTTAGATCGCTTAGGATAATGATGCTCGTATTGATAGCGAGCAGGACAGGCGGGTTAATGAAAGGGTTAAGTTTATAGATGGATTTTTTTTAATTTATTGTGTTCTATTTATGGTTGTATGATTTATGTTCATTTTGTATGTCATGTCGTATGTTTTGATACTTCTATTTACCTATCTGGTTGTATTAATTTTATTCGAGTTTTTTTAATCTCTTTGGTTATATAATTAATATAATTGTATTACAGTTGTTTATAATCATTATTATTATCATCATTATTATCATTATTCCCCTTTCCCTTCCCCTTCCTTTACTTTTCTCCCTTTTCATCCCCTTCCTCTCCCTTTACCCCCCCCCCCTCTACTCATCTTGCTTCCTGTAGCATTTTCCTTTTTTCTCTTTCCCCCCCATCATTCTAGTCCCCTTTGTTCATCTTCCTCCCTTGCCCTTTCTCTCCTTCCCTTTCTCCCACTCTCCTCCCCTCCCTCTAATTTTTCTTTTTTTTCTTTTATCTCCCCCTTCCCCCTCTCAACTCCCTCCGCATTCCCCTCTCCCTCTTCCCCCCCCCCCCGCCTTTCCGCTCTCCACCTCCCTTCCCCTCCTCTTCCTTCTCTCTCTTTCTTTTCCGCCCCTTCCTTTCCTCCCATTTTCTTCTTCCCCTTCATATTTCCCCTCCCTTATCCCCCTTAACCCCTACCCCTCCCCCCTCCCTAATCTCCCCCCCTTAACCTCCCCCTTCCCCCCTTAACACCCCCCTCTCCCCCCCTTACCCCCCCCTCTCCCTCCCTTAACATCCCCCCTCTTCCCCCCCTTTTAACATCCCCCTCTTCCCCCTTAGCTTCTCCTCCCCTTAACATCCCCCTCTTCCCCCTTAACCTCCCCTCCCCCCCTTAGCAGCCTCTCCCCCTCCCTCCATCTCAAAATCCAAGTGTGTGTGTGTGTGTGTGTGTGTGTGTATGTATGCATAGACAAATGAATAACTACATCCTTAGATAACTAGACAGGGTATCCCAGTACGTGAATAAACCCTTCCACAGCTTAGAGAAATCCACCCGAGGGTCACACAGCTGAACATAGAGATTCCCCCGAAAGCTTAGCTGTTAAATTTACCAGGCTGTCTAGCGTGATGTATCATCTAAAGGTTTGGTTGGCTCCATCTTTCTTCTTTGATGGAACTTCTCCTTTTAGTTTTTTTTCCTTAGACATGCTATGAGGTTTCATTATATGGGGGATGCTTCTGGAGAATGGTGTGAGTTTTGTTTTCTGTGTGACTTAGGTGTGCTTTTGCTGTAATTATTGTGATGGTAGGAGCTATTTTGATTAGATATTTCTGATGTGATAGTGTACTTCACTATATTCTGTGTGATGTTGGGAGTTATTTTGATTATATATTTCTTATGTGATAGTGCACCTCACTATATTCTGTGTGATGTTAGGAGCTACTTTGATTAGATATTTCTTATATGATAGTGCACCTCACCATATTTAGTGTGATGAAAGGAACTACTCTGATTAGACACTATTACATGATAGTGTACCTCACCATACTCAGTGTGATGTCAGGAGCTACTTTGATTAGACAATCCAACGTGATAGTGCACCTCACCATATTCACTATGGTGAAAGGAGCTACTCAGATTAGACACATCCAGACAAATATCTTAGAGAAAGGGACAGTGGTCATAATCTTCCCTGTTAGCTACATTTGATTTAATTAATACTTCTTGATACTTGTAGCCGTCCCTTAAGGGGAGGATTTACGGACCAAATACACTTTATTTTTTAAGGGATTTCAATAAAAGAGAAAGGTGAAAGTACGCAGCTTTGTGATTTTAAGTGTTTTCTTAGCACACTTGGCTACTGTTAACACACAAATATTTAAGATTTTTAGGCTGTGGCAGTTTGTTTACGTGTGTACTGAATACGAATATACTTTGGTGTATATTGATATGCATTACATATATATATATATATATATATATATATATATATATATATATATATATGTATGTAATGTGTGTGTGCGTGCGTGTGTGCGTGTGTGTGTGTATGTGTGTGTGTGTGTGTGTGTGTGTGTGTGTGTGTGTGTGTGTGTGTGTGTGTATGCATAGACAAATGAATAGCTACATCCGTAGATAACTAGACAGGGTATCCCAGTACGTGAATAAACCCTTCCCCAGCTTAGAGAAATCCACCCGAGGGTCACACAGCTGAACATAGAGATTCCCCCGAAAGCTTAGCTGTTAAATTTACCAGGCTGTCTAGCGTGATGTATCATCTAAAGGTTTGGTTGGCTCCATCTTTCTTCTTTGATGGAACTTCTCCTTTTAGTTCCTTTTCCTTAGACATGCTATGAGGTTTCATTATATGGGGGATGCTTCTGGAGAATGGTGTGAGTTTTGTTTTCTGTGTGACTTAGGTGAGCTTTTGCTGTATTTATTGTGATGGTAGGATTAGACACTATTACATGAAAGTGTACCTTACCATATCCAGTGTGGTGGCAGGAGCTATTTTGATTAGATATTTATGATGTGATAGTGTACCTCACTATATTCTGTGTGATGACAGGAGCTATTTTGGTTAGATATTTCAACGTGATAGTGCACCTCACTATATTCTGTGTGATGTTAGGAGCTATTTTGATTAGATATTTCAACGTGATAGTGCACCTCACCATATTTAGTGTGATAGCAGGAGCTATTTTGATTAGACACTATTACATAATAGTGTACCTCACCATATTCAGTGTGATGTCAGGAACTATTTTCATTAGACAATTCAAAGTGATAGTGCACCTCACCATATTCACTGTGAGGAAAGGAACTACTCTGATTAGACACATCCAGACAAATATCTTAGAGAAAGGGATAGTGGTCGTAAGCTTCCATGTTAGCTATATTTAATTTAATTAATACTTCTTGATACTTGTAGCCGTCCCTTAAGGGGAGGATTTACGAACCAAATACACTTTATTTTTTAAGGGATTGCAATAAAAGAGAAAGGTGAAAGTGCGCAGCTTTGTGATTTTAAGTGTTTTCTTAGCACACTTGGCTACTGCTAACACACAAATATTTAAGATTTTTAGGCTGTGGCAGTTTGTTTACGTATGTACTGAATACGAATGTACTTTGGTGTATATTGATATGCATTACATATATATATATATATATATATATATATATATGTGTGTGTGTGTGTGTGTGCGTGTGTGCGGGTGTGTGTGTGTGTGTGTGTGTGTGTGTGTGTGTGTGTGTGTGTGTGTGTGTGTGTGTGTACATATAGAGATAGGAAGATTGATAGATCAATGATAGGCAGAAAGGTAAATAGATATAAAAAGATCGATTGGCAGAGATTCAAAGGAAAGATAGATATATAAAATAGAGAGACAACCAGCCAGTAAGTCAGTAAGTCAACAGAAAAAAAGGAAAAAAAAAAAAACTTTCTTTTATGAAGCAATCCCTAAACTTTGAATGAAGAAAACGACATGTGTACGGGACAAAAAAAAAAAAAAAAAAAAAAATCTCAAAATTTAATGAAGATGATTTAAAAAATAATTAACGCTTCGATTGTTTGTTCTTGTCAGTTGCTTTCCGAGAGAACTGCAGAGATTTCTGAATCTTCTAAGATCTTTTTCTTCGTTAGACTTGTGAAGGATTTTTTTTCCAATTTTCTCTTGAATGTGACAGAATTTTAAACGAGTTTAGTCTCCAGTGCAGCAGTAAGAATGATGTGTGTGTGTGTTTTATTGTGTGTGTGTGTGTGTGTGTTTGTGTGTGTGAGAGAGAGAGAGAGAAAGAGAGAGAGAGAGAGAGAAAGAGAGTCTGTGTTTGATTGTGAGTTTGTGTGTGTGTGTTTCTGTGTGTGTGTGTTTCTGTGTGTGTGTGTTATTGTGTGTGTGTGTGTGTGTGAGAGAGAGAGAGAGAGAGAGAGAGAGAGAGAGAGAGAGAGAGAGAGAGAGAGAGAGATAAAACGTGTGTGTGTGTTTCTGTGCGTGAGAGAGAGAGAGAGAGAGAGAGAGAGATAGAAAGAGAGTGTGTCTGTGTTTGATTCTCTGTGTGTGTTTCTGTGCTTGATCGTGAGTTTGTGTGTTTGTTTGTTTGTGTATGTGTGTGTATGTGTGTGTGTGTGTAGATTAGCATCAGTACATTTACAGACAGCCATGCAGAGAGAGAAAGAGAGAGAGAGAGAGAGAGAGAGAGAGAGAGAGAGAGAGAGAGAGAGAGAGAGACAGAAAGAGCGAGAGAGAAAAAAAAAGAGAGAGATTCACACGCTCCCACAAGACACTATACAAAGAGAGGGGGTTGAGGAGGAGAGGAAAGGGTGTACCTCCCCCCCTCCCCCCCTCCTACTCCTTCAACTCAAATCCTTGGGGATGTTAACAATTGAACCTTCATCATGGTTTCAATGGCAGTTTTATTATTGATCTTTGGGAACAAATGGAGGTTCTGTCTGCTCTTTCTTTTTTCTTCTTGTTTCTTTCTTTTTTTTTCTTTTTTTTCTTGTTTCTTTCGTTTTTCTTTTTTTCTTGTTTCTTTCATTTTTCTTTCTTTTTCCTTTTTACTTTTTTTCCGTTTCACTTTTTCGTTTTTTTTTCACTTTTTCTCTCTTTCTTTGTCTATTTCTCTTTTAATTATTTTCTTTTTT
>BOPN01002179.1:221296-223796 GCA_017312705.2 Penaeus japonicus
TATATGTATATGTGTATCCAAAGCACCCAAGCTCTTCCCGCGCGGACACATAACACATCATTAAAGAAAGATTCTGTGACCGTATGCAAATGAGTGGATTATGTAGGTGGAGTCCATGTGGTGTTTTATTCCGTAATAATTTTGAAGGTCAAGTTTCGGCGAGGTTGGGATGACGCATTGTTGTTGTTGTTGTTGTTGTTGTTTGGTTGTTTGTGGGTGGTTGTGTGTGGTTGGGGTTGTGTTTTTTTTTTTTGGGGGGGGGGGTTGTATGTGTATGTGTTTTTTATGGGGTTGTGTCTATGTTTGTTTTTGTTGTTGTTTGGTTGTAAATGGTTGTGTTTTTTTTGGGGGGTTGTGTTTGTGTTTTTATCTATTTATCTATTTATTATTATTATTATTATTATTATTATCATTATTATTATTATTATCATTATTATTATTATTATATATATATATATATATATTTTTAGGGGGGGTGTCTGTGTTCATTTTTTTATGTTTGGTTGTGGGTGGTTGTGTGTTGTTGTTTTATTTTTTGGTTAGTTGGTGTATGGGGTTGTGTTTGTGTGTCTGTTTTGTATGGGGTTGTGTTTATGTTTCTTTGTTTTTTGTTATTGTTTGGTTGTGCACTTTTTTGGGGTTGTGTTTGAGTGTTTTTTTTTTTTTTTTTTTTTTTTTTGGGGGGGGGTTTGTCTGTGTTCATTTTTTGTTGTTTGGTTGTGGTTGGTTGTGTGTGTGTTTTTTTTTTTTTTTTGGTTGGTGTATAGGATTGTGTTTGTGTTTTGTGGTTGTGTTCGTGTATTTGTTTTTTTTGTATGGGGATGTGTTTGTGTTTGTTTGTTTTTGTATGGGGTTTTGTTTGTTTGTTTTTGTATGGGATTTTGTTTGTTTGTTTTTGTATGGTGTGTGTTTTTTTTTTTCTTTCTTTCTTTTTTCTTTTAATGAGGTTGCGGTGGTTGTGTTCGTTTTGGTTGGTGTTTGGCTGTGGGTAGCTGTGTTTGTTTGTTTTTTGTTAGCTGTGTTTGTTTGGTGTTTTTGTTTACGTCTTTTGTTGTTGTCTTTGTTGTAGTACATGTTGTTGTTGTTGTCTGTGTCTTTGTTCATGATTTTATTTGCTGTTGTGATTTTCTCTTTTGTTCGTGTTTTTGTTCATGTTTTGTTGTTTTGTTTGATCAATCTCACCTTGTTGTCTATTTTGTTGTTGTTGCTTCCTTTGTTTGTTGTTGTTATTGTCTTTGCGATTGATATTTTTAATGCTGTTTTTGTTGTTGTTTTCGATTCGATCTTTTGTGTCATTTATATCATTGTTGTTGCATTTTTGTTGTTTGCATTATTGATGTTGTCACTGCTGTTGTAGTTATTGTTGTTTTGTTTTTGTTGTTATCATTATCTATGTTGCCTCTGCTTTTGTCGTCGTTGTTGCCACTGTTGTTGTCGTGGTTGTTATTGGTGTTGTCACTGTTGTTGTCATTGTTATAAACATTGTTGCCACTGTTACAATCATTCTTGTCACTGTTGTTGTCATTGTTGTTGTCATAGCTGTTGATATTGTTATGAAAATTGTTGCCACTGTTACAATCATTCTTGTCACTATTGTATCGCCACTGTTGTTGTCAGTGTTGCCACCGATGTTGTTATTGATCAGTTTCCGGTCCGATGCCTCCTTCGGCCCTCTGGCACTCGACGGCGCCGCCCCCCCCCCCTGCCCCCCCTCTGCCCCCCTCGGTGTCATTAACCCGCTGACCGTAACGAGCTTGTTCTCGGGCTAATTGCTTGTTAGGGGGGGCGGGGGTGGGGGGTGTAGGAAGGGGAGGGAGGGAGGAGAAGGGGGATTGGAGAGGGAGGATGAAGGGGGGGTGGAGGTTGGTGGGGGGGATGAGGGGGTTGTGGGGGATGGTTGGGGGTTTGTGGGGGGAGGGTGGAGGGGAGGAGGGAGGGTGAGGGATGAATGGGAGGGGGAAGAGGAGGAGGAGGAGGAGGGTAGGGGGATGGTGTGGAGAGGGGAGGAGGGTGAGATGAGAAGGTGGAAGGAATGGAAAATGGAAGGGAAGGAGTAGGGAAATAATGAGAGAAAGAGGGTAGTATAGAAAGGGCATGAGAGGGAGAAGGGTTGCGCGGGGGGGGGGGGGGGTAAGGGAGAGATTTACTGTCCCTAATGCATTTTCTCAATATCCTCATCTCTCTCTCTCTCTCTTTCTCTCTCTCTCTCTCTCTCCCTCTCTCCCTCTCTCTCTCTCTCTCTCTCTCTCTCTCTCTCTCTCTCTCTCTCTCTCGCTCTCTCTCTCTCTCTCTCTCTCTCTCTCTCTCTCTCTCTCTCTCTCTCTCTCTCTCTCTCTCTCTCTCTCTCTCTCTCTCTCTCTCTCTCTCTCTCTCTCTCTCCCTCACTCACTCTCTCTCTTTCCTTCTCTCCCTCACTCACACACACTCTCTCTCTCTCTCTCTCTCTCTCTCTCTCTCTCTCTCTCTCTCTCTCTCTCTCTCTCTCTCTCTCTCTCTCTCT
>BOPN01002180.1:7500-10000 GCA_017312705.2 Penaeus japonicus
GGTGAATGAATAATGATAGAATGCAGTATTCCACTCTAGTTTGTGTATCTATCTATTCATTTAAGTGTGTCTGTGATTTATCTAAAAAAATCAACCTTGAGATGTCAGCCACGTATTTTTTTCTTATAAGGTGGATCTTCTTCATGCCTCTCGCCATTTTGGGGTTACCGCCAGCAGTCTTCCTTGTTCATCAGCAGCTCTCCTTCGTCTATGCTGGCTGGACACACAACGAGACCGTGCCCAAGCTGGGTAAGGTCATTCCTGGCTTGGGTCATGTCATCGAGTTTATCTTCCATACGCCGAGCCACCACCGGGTCCATCACGGTGCGTTCCTCAGCGTCTCGCGTAGACGCTCAGCTTTCATTCGGGGACAGAGCTGTGAGGCTGCACATCATCAAATATATTCAATGCTGCATAACGAGGATTAGGCTGCAACTATTTCTTGAACTTTACTGCTATGGTCGCACCACAATCAGCCTAGCAATTTGAAATGAAAACAATTTGCGATTTTCCTTGTGATTTCATACATTGTCAATTATTAGATACTATGCTATTGCAGGAGCAAACAAGTACTGCATCGACAAGAACTACGGACAAACGTTCATCATCTTCGACCGCATCTTCGGCACCTTCGCTGAGGAACGGGAGGACGAGCCGCTCGTCTACGGAACCCTCAGTCAGTCGGAACACAACAGCGCCATAACTATTCATGTGAGCCATGGGACAGAGAACGAATTGCAGATATTAACATCTAAACTACAACCAAATTTAGATGACTGTCTGCATTACTGAGTTACTCTGATTATGCTTGCATCTTGCAGATTTCCCCTTGGATCGAGCTGTGGCGGAAGGTGCAGAGCATGACGACCTTCGGCGACAAGGTGCGGGCGCTCGTGTACGGGCCCGGCTGGACGCCCGGCCAGCCTCGCCTCGGAGACCCTGCTCACATTCCTGACGTGAGGCGACAATATTTGTGCATTTCACTTGCGAATGATGAATAATATGGCATGCAACATTCTTTTAAATGAAATAAGCTTACGGGTAGCTTTCCAGGTACGAGGACGGGAGAAGATTCAGCTGCACCTTCCTTCATGGTTCTCCGCGTACATGTTGATCAACAGTGCTCTCATCTTTTTCTCCTACTTCGAAATGATGGGGAGATTAAAGGTAGGTTCTAGCTGTTTATTTTTGTGTCAACCTTCGATGGAAAATGTGCCCTAGAGAGTTGATACCAATATGTGAGTAAGTATATAGCAATATATATAGTTCCTAAACTATTGTATATCACCATGTTTTGTTTAATCTTTATTTGATTCTTTAAATTTTGTTTTGATATCATCTTGGAAATGTAAAACATTACATCTGCCTGTCTTTAGTGCTGCTGAATGAAATAGTGATAAAATTTATGCTGATTATTGCCGAAGGTCATTCTGTTTACATTGTGTGTATCTGGGTACATTACGTGTTTTTGCTCATTCTGTTTATTACATAATGGTAACATTATATCATATCGTATATAAATGCAGCCGTTTTATAGTTTTCTAATCATGCATGTATTTCTTTCTTCCCAGAACCTCGGAAACTGGCCGCCTCTGGTGAACCTGACTTACATATTCTTTTCCTACACTGCCTTAGGGGGCTTATACGAAGGCCGCCATTATGGTGCTGTTCTGGAGATAATTCGTCTTTTGGCGTTCTTTGGCCTGGCTTACGTGCACCCAGTCTTCGGTAGCGCTACCACGCTGAAGGTGGTATCTTGGGTAAACCTCCTCAATGTGTCCCTATGGCCTGCTGTGGCAGTTTTTACCTTCAGACGAGCTGAGAACTCCAAGAAACATAAAAAAACAAGTGAAGCAAACAAGGCGAAAGTCAACTGAAGTGAAAAGATTTATTTGGAATAAGATAACATGAATTATATCAGTGTTTGCATTATGATTTTCAAAAAGAGCTCATAAATTGAAGTTTCCTTAATGAGTATTTGTTTCCTTTATGAGCACTTGAAACATAAACATACCTTTATTATGATTAGTCATCTGCTTTGGTGATTGTGCTCGTCAGAAATGTTTCCTGGCGTTTTTTTTTTTCTCTCTTTCTTTATTTCTTTCTTTTTTGTAAATGACGATCTTTGTGTTACAAAGTGATTTTAAGTATATGGTTAAAACCTCTTCATGTTCTTTCATTTATATTCCACAATGTAACCAGAAATATATATTTATACTACGCTTTCTCTCAAGAATAAGGTTAGTATTTCAGAATCCCTATCTTCGTTGGACATATAAAACATATGCACATTTTTATGGAATGTGATAAATTGCCATATAGATAATCTGCTCAGACTCTGCCATTTTCTTTTGTCTTTCAATGGAAGAAAATAGCAGAATATGCAAGTCGTTTGCTAATACTAGTGCAATTTTACACAGTCCTACTCAAAAAATATCGTAGCCATTATATAGTGTAATAAAAATAACTTCAAAGCATATATTTTTTTTAAACATTCATC
>BOPN01002180.1:22500-27500 GCA_017312705.2 Penaeus japonicus
GGACTTGAAGAACATTAAAGAACGCTAGTGGCGCGGTCGGGAAAAACAGAGACGCCTGGGGTTCGTGATATCGATATTTGAACTGAACGATATCTCACCTACTGCCTCCAAAACTATCTGTCGGGAACATCTGCTGAAGGCGAGATTCACGGCTGAGCTAATGAATAATGAGTATAGTTTTCTTTTTCTCCAGTGTCTGGTATAAACACAACGTAAAAACACTATGCTAGATCACAGTCACCGCACCTTGCCACGAAACACAAGAGCACTAACAGACCACAGTCCTCCCTCTCCGGGTTTTACCTCTTGACTCCTTGCTTTTGACCCGCGCAACCCGGGCAGGCGCCGTGAGGACCGGGTCTCTGTAAAGCAGGAAGACAGTTGTAGCGTGCGAACAATTGCGTGGCTGACCTGCGGTGAGTCTCTTACCCAATGCCTGGAAGTTATTCAGTGAGAAGTTAAATGATTATCGAGATACAAAGACACATGTCTGACTAGTTCTGACCGCTGGGTAACTTCTGGAATGCACTACGGTCTGCTAGGTGTGCCTTCAGCGAGATGCATATCGCAGATGTCTTCCCAAGACACTCTACAATAATGATGATGACACGATGATAATAATGATGATGATAATGATAATAATAATCATAATAATCATCATCATCATCGTAATGAAAACAAAACAATAAGCACATTGTGGAATGTAGGAAGAGGTTGTAAAAAGGTCGCAATTCAGCAAAATCCTTTAACTTGAGTTTGTGAGTTTTATAGATTGCGAAATTGACGAACTCTGAACCCTCTTCCGTATTCCTCATGTTTCTGTAACAGCGTTAGACTTCTACAATGAAGCTTTGTACGTCACTAATGAGCCTTGACGCTCATTGCTTTGATAGTAAACCTTTTGTTCACTAAGACATTAACGTCAGCCGGTTACGAGTTTACGAGTTTAAAATAATATATACTTTCTGATATAGCAAAAAAACGAGCATACAAATATTAATATAATATAAACTATATTCGTGTTATGTAAGGTAGAATCCCAAAATATTTAAGATCAGCTGTTAAGTCGGTATGGTGGTAGCGCGCAGGCCTCACATCCCCCGAGTCCGCACAGGCTGACTGGGACGGGCTCGCTCTTGCGAAGCATCTGCTCTGCAAAATCTGGCTTGTACTAATCCTTAATGAAAGCTATTACTCTTGCGTAAGGTTCAATATTTTCTTGATAACATATTCACCTATGACTGAATATTTTGTTTTATGATAATCATTTTTTTCTTGCATTATCAATTATCATTACAAAAGAAACAAGTTGATTTTTGTGGTATCAAAAATGAGCTCTGAATCCCCTCAGTCTGTTGCGAACTGGAACAGTAAAAAAACAGAAAACAGTTTGAAGGTAAACTCTAGTAAATTTTCATGACTTTGTCACAAATTCTGATTACCTACAAACAAATAGACATATGATTCACAAGTGGCCATTACACACATGAATAAATAAATGACCAAATATGTACTGAAATCAGCTATCGTTGGTACACAAGTCAGCAGCCGCTTTTCTTCCCCCAGCTTCATCCTCCGAGGGGCTGAGCTGTCGGCTTACATCTGGGTGTACAACAACTGGGGCCTCATTCACTTGGCTTGGGACTCCGTCTACACTTACTTCGTGGCTTTGCTGGGGGTCGAATTCTGCTTTTATTGGTGGCACAGAGCGTCTCATGGTAAGGACACCCTGCCAGATACATAGCAAGAAAGATATTTACACATAGTTATAGTTGGTCTTCTTGTTATGCAGAGATTAACACCGATTCACTGAAAGTTGGAAAGTGCTCCTAATGTGTGTGTAATTCTTCTGGCCTTTATGTCCTTATTCTTTTTAACAATTATCCTATTTTTATCATTATTGTTATCATTAACAAGGTTGGTATTGTTTCCCTTTTCAGTATTATTGTTATCATTATTATCAGTGCTATTATCAGTTACTATTATTGTTATCATTACAACCATTATCATCATTATTATTGATGTTATTCATATTTTCACATTTAGTATAGCACTAGTTTTAATAATATTAGCTTTATCATTATCATTTGTATAATCCTTTTAGCTGTCATTATCATTATCATTAGTGTTATCATTATCATTATTATCATCAATATTACTTTCACTATAATTATTTCTGTGAATATTACTATTAGTGTTATTATTATCATTGACATTACCATCATAATCATTACTCTCATTATCTTTATTATTATGATTATCGTTGTACTACAACTCTTGTTATTATTACTATTATGATTATCTTTACCGTTGCTTTCATTATTGATAGCATCACCATTGTTATCATTGTCATTATTGATAATATTGTTATCATTATTATTATTATTGTCATTATCATTATATTTAGATTTATATTTATCTTTATTATCATCATAATTATTGTTGTTAATACTATGGGGGACAATATCATTAACATTATAACTATTATCATTATTCTTATCATCTTTATGATTGTTATTATTATTGTTATTATTATTATTATTATTATCATCATTTATATTATCATCATCACCATCACATCACCTTCACCATCATCACCCTTACCATCATTATCATCATAACCATCATCACCACTACCATTATCATCATCATCACCATCATCATCATCACTATCACCCATCACCGTCATCGTCACCATCACCATTATCATCATCATCACCTTCACCATCATCATCATTATTATTGCTATCTTCTTATCATCATTATTTTTATCATCATTATTATTAACATCATCAACATTGTTATAAATATCATTGCAGTTATTATCGATATGATTTTTATTATAATTATCATTACCATTATCATCATTGTTATCACTATTACTGTTATCGTTATCATCATTATTATCATTATAGTTATCATTATTATTGTAATCATTATCATTACTATTATCATTACTAATCTTATCATTTTCATCAGCATCATCATGATCATTATTATCATTATTATTGTCATCATTGTTGCTGTTATCATTATCACCGTTATTATCATTATCATTACTTTCATTATAACTAGCTTCACTAAATAAAATCGTTATTATCATTATATTTTTTATTATGATCATTATCATTATTGTTATCAAGATAGTTATCATCATTATCACCATTATTATTGTTATTAGTATCATCACCATTATTATTTTTATTTCATTATTATTTTATTGTGACTATCATTATTCTTATTACTTTTTTTACTATTATCATTATCATTATCTTATTTCATCATTATCATTATGCTTATTCATATCATTATCACTGTCAGTATTGTTATTATCATTATTATCATTATTATCACTATTACTAGTATAATCTTGATAACTATCATTATTACTATCATTACTATTATTGGCAGATAAACCTACAATACACAAAACATATTATCATTATTATCATCATCATCATTGTTATTATGTTCATCATTATTATCGCATTACAATAATTGTTATTGTTTATACTAGTATTATTATTATAATTATTGTCATTATCAGAATTATTGTTATTGTCGTTATTACTATTATCATTGCTATTATTACTGATATACATTACAATTTATATTATCATTATGATGTTATGTTATGTTATAATTATTATTGTTATAATTATTGTTATGACCATTATCATTATTACTACCACGACTACTAATGCGCCTGCTACTGTCCTTAATGTTTCAATCCTACAGAAACGGCAGTGATGTGGGCAGCTCACTCCACTCACCACAGCTCTGAGGACTTCAACATGACGGTGACTGCGCGCACCTCATGGACCATGAGGCCTTTCAAGTAAGCTCAAGATGCATGTAATAAGCTTAGAATAGTTTTTAGCTCATTGTGAGGAAGATGACTATTTTTCTTTTACTTTTCTGTATGTGCAGTTTTATCTACTACTTACATGTGTCATTTCCACCTCATGACCATTCATGAATGACAAAAACGTTACTGTGATGATGCATTATCAGAAAACCCTCTGCACACAAAACCAGCGTCCTGAAAATTGTGGCGCAGTTCTTCACCCAAACGCTTTCTTTCCCCTAAGATGGATATTCTTCCTTCCTCTCGCCTTCCTGGGATTGCCGCCCCCTGTCTTCTTAATTCATCAACAGTTATCATACGTCTACGCCGGCTGGACACACAACGAGACCGTGCCCAAGCTGGGTAAGGTCATTCCTGGCTTGGGTCATGTCATCGAGTTTGTCTTCCTAACTCCGAGTCACCACCGGGTCCATCACGGTGCGTTCTTCGTAAGCTTTGGTGCTTCGTCTGCTTTGCTAAAATGTCATCGTGGAACTGCCAAGCAAAACATACACTGTATATTATGTGCAAGGCCATTGCTACACCATACGTTTAATACAGTATATACTCTGTGATATTTGTTAACTTTTGTACATTCTTTTCTCTAACGTAGAAAAATATCTTAGCAAGCACTCGACTATGTATGCTTTCCATATCCCTGTAGGAGCAAACAAGTACTGCATCGACAAGAACTACGGACAAACGTTCATCATCTTCGACCGCATCTTCGGCACCTTCGCTGAGGAACGGGAGGACGAGCCGCTCGTCTACGGAACCCTCAGTCAGTCGGAACACAACAGCGCCATAACCATCAATGCAAGTTTTCAGATGATGAAAGCGGAATGCTACAAAAATATGATTTATGTTTTCAATATTTTGCAAGTGCTGTATAGGACTCATGTATAGAATTTGAACTCGTTGTTATCCAGTTCCTTAAACCAGGTTTGGCAAAATAAAACAGCAACAGTTCACTTACAAATCATAACTCTGACAGAGAAAAGAAAACGCAATATGCACAAGTTATTATAACGATTTTTTTTTAGTTTCTGTCATCTTATCAGCACAGACGTAGTTTTTTCATTAACTAAAGTTTGCATCTTGCAGATTTCCCCTTGGGTCGAGCTGTGGCGGAAGGTGCAGAGCATGACGACCT
>BOPN01002180.1:45000-51902 GCA_017312705.2 Penaeus japonicus
ATGTATGATGAAAAACACTTCATCCATCGTTAACGGGTTAAGTCATTAAAGACAGATAATTGCTACTAATTTTCTTTAATTGCATATGGGTGTCATAACATAAATGACACATGAGCTTTGATCTGACAATGGGCATTATGATGTACATGACGTTTAGGGATTTTGGTGTAATTATTTAAGACAAACCATTTACAGAATTTTTACTTTTTCCAGCGAATGACCAATGCTAGCACATTCACCTAAATTGTGAATGCATTATTAAAACAAATACCTGTATGGAAAATCTTTGGCTCAATTACATTATGAATTTAAGAAAAGTAACTATTCATCTTATTCTAATTATAAGAAATAAAGTGAAAGTGAAAGTAAAGATCCAGTAAGCATTTAGTAGAGCCTTGAATGGCACCCATCCACGGTCTCTAACAAGCACTATTCTTAGAGAGCGATGGCTCTTGCTCTAAAGTACCGCAGCTGAAGGATGTGCAGGCAGAACAAGAAGAGAAGGGTGGCTCAAACCATGCCCAGTGTTTACAATGTGCCCCAGAGCCAGTAATGATGCCTTTTATTTAGGCACTCACAGTCATAAGCACAGGTTTCCTTCCTTTTTCCCTACTTCTTTATGTTATCTTCATTGTGGATAGTTATATGATTTGTATTCATTCATGAGAGTACACAAATACAAAAAGATAGTTGCCTTTTGTCCTCCTATAAAACAGCAATAATTCTATCACAATGAGTATAAAGAATATAATGAGCTGATATTTTACACTATAGCCTGTCATTTGACACATATAAGTGTCTCAATATTACAAAACATGAAAATTAAGATACAAAAATGGCTTTAGTTTTACAATGAGCGACTGAAAGAGAGTGGGAAAAGTCAAGGCATGTTGATTGACGCTACCTTATTCTGAAATAAAACCCATCTTGGAGATTGAGCAAGCAAATCTATCCCCTGTCTGCAATGGGATAATGAATATTTTCCTATGAAAATGGCATATCATATACAATAAGCTGAATAAAAAAAGGGAGTTAATAGTAAACAATTACAAAAACAATTTGAGGTTGCTGGGAAACAACACTTAACACTTTTGTTGACTGTACCTTCAGAGTTTGAAAACAAAGAATGAATTGAATGATATAACAATAGATTCAAGTGAGATTGCATTAACAAAGTAATGATATGTGTACCATCTTGAAAATAATTATGCCATGTTTCAGGATCTAGAATGGTTCGTGTTCGGAGATCAGCTTCTGACAATGAATGCCCAATCTGTATGGACCCGGCAAAGTTTGCGGTTGAGACTAATTGTGGGCATATGTACTGCTGTAAGTAAATTCTTTTAGTCCTATGTCATGTTTATATTAAATCTGTAGGTATGTTGAACTTGAGCATATATAGTTAATTTCTCTCTCCCTTCATTATTTCAGTATTCACAGATAAATGAATGTGGAGGGTAGAGTAATCATTGCATTTCAACTTTAAACAAAGAAAAAGCTGAAAAATAAACAGTTGAGAATTGGTCATTGTAATATGAAAGGGTTGAATTTAAAACTGTGATCTCACAGATCAAGATTTATTCCTGAAATAGAAGGTTATGTACTGTTCCTTATCTATACCTCTTGTAGTCAGTGACACCTGTCTGGTTTCATTACAGTAAGCTGAAGGCTCCCTTTCTCTGACTCTGTCCTGCCAAATTGTTCTCACACCTCATAATAGTGTCACTTTGGAGGTCTTGTTGGCCAGGGAGACTTTTTTCAAACTTTTTGTCTCTTCTTAGGGATAGTGAACAAGAACTATAATGAACTATGAGATAATTCTTTCAAAGAACTGGATCAATGCACTTTTATTGCAATACATGTAGGTTATTGATTGTAGACATCTCTTAACCCAAAGCGGATGGGGCGCCTAACGACCTAATTAGCCGTGAGGACGGACAGCCTATGATGCTGGCATAAGAAAGACATTGTGACCTTGGGAGCTGACAAACAGGAAGTTCACACAACATTCAATAACACCTTCTGTGATTGATATCATGTTCTGATATAAAATAAGAAAAGCCTGTAATTTTTTTTCTCTTTTTCATATTAATTCCTAAAAGCATATCTGTCCCTCCAACCATAATTAGGGTGTGATTTTCTGATTTTGGTCTTCGGCATATCATGAGCTTGAATTTACACACTAGAAAATGTAGACCATGCCCAATGTCTACAATGTGCTTCTGTTCCAGTAGGGATGCCTTTTACTGTGGCACTCACAGTCATAAGCATAGGATTCCTTCCTCTTCACTACCTCTTCATGTTATCTTCATTGTGGATGGTTATATGTTTCGTATTCGTTCATGACAGTACATACTTCTATCACACTGATGTAAAAAAAATAATGAGCTGATATGGACCCTATACTACAATTTTAATCAATTGTAGCATTGATAGAGCCTGTGATATGATATATGTCTCTAAATACAGTAAAACACTCAAAAAATGAAACACAAAAATGGCTCAACCTTTACAACGAGTGACTAAAAGTGAGTGGGGAAAAGTCAAGGTATGTTGCGTGAAGCTGCCTCACTCTGAAATAAAACCCATCCTGGAGACTGGACAATCAAATGCCACGAACATGGCAGAGAAGACTGTTGGGGTTGAAGAATTTCATTGCATTACATTACTTTTTTTTTTTTCTTTTTTTTTTCTTATCTAATCTGTACAAATAGCAATTATCTCTTCTGTTCTCAACATCTTATTGTGCTTCTGTC
Organism: Penaeus japonicus; assembly: GCA_017312705.2. Taxonomy (NCBI): domain Eukaryota; kingdom Metazoa; phylum Arthropoda; class Malacostraca; order Decapoda; family Penaeidae; genus Penaeus; species Penaeus japonicus. Next base: position 47,757 of record BOPN01002180.1, read on the forward strand.
TATATAGCCTCTTCATTGGAAAAAATGTCTTTCCAATTCACTTTTCTTACTTTATTTTACAGCAAAATGTATCATCCAGAATTGGAGAACCAACTTCACAATGTCACCCATGAGCTGTCCGTTTTGTAGACAGGAGGTTAGTATCATCATGGCCAATTTTCAAAATTGCAGTAGAAAGCTCTCAATCTTTTAGAGGAGAACTTATTTGTAGTGTGATGTTGATTTGGTAAATGTTTTATCTTTAATTCTGTACATTCTCCTCTAGAATAATGGTAAAGATATAATAAATGTATTGAGAAAGGTACACCAAAAGAAAGCAGAAATTTTATTTTGATTATATTTAACTGTATTTGTTCATGCAGTTTTTATCACTATATTGCAGGTGACCATACTTTTGCCATGTTTCTCAGAAGGAGAGACAAATACTGCAGAACTTCCCGAGATACAAGACAGGGAAAAGCAAATGTCCGACATTCGAGAGTACAACAGAATGTATTCACAGCATCCTAGATCTGTAAGTAATGGGGAAAGAACAGTATTGATTTTTTTTCTTTCTTGTTGTTGTTGTTCTTTTTTTATTGTCTCGTTTCCTTATCTTACATTTCATCTTGGGACCTTCCATGCTCTTTCTTATTTTCTTCTCTCTTCTCTCGTCCCTTCTCCTTTCTTGTCATTGTATCTCCTTTCATATCTCTCTTCACTTTTTTCTATCCTCAGTTCCCAACACTTATTTCTTCTCATCTTTCCTCTCCCTTTCTTTCATCTCATACCTACACTCGTCACCTCTCTTCTCTGCCTTCCCTCCCCTCCCCATCTCTCCACTCCCCTTTCCTTCCCTCCCCATCTATCCACTCCCCTTTCCTTCCCTCCCCATCTCTCCACTCCCCTTTCCTTCCCTCCCCATCTCTCCACTCCCCTTTCCTTCCCTCCCCATCTCTCCACTCCCCTTTCCTTCCCTCCCCATCTCTCCACTCCCCTTTCCTTCCCTCCCCATCTCTCCACTCCCCTTTCCTTCCCTCCCCATCTCTCCACTCCCCTTTCCTTCCCTCCCCATCTCTCCACTCCCCTTTCCTTCCCTCCCCATCTCTCCACTCCCATTCCCTCCCCTCCCCATCTTTCCACTCCCCTTCCCTCCCCTCCCCATCTCTCCACTCCCCTTTCCTTCCCTTCTCCCTTCCTTTTTCAACAGTTCTTTAACCCTTTCTTTGGCTTTCTTATCCTCCCCATCTCTTTTTGTTCTTACTTTCATCTGATTTGAGCTTGTACCTAAAATCATCCCTGTTGTTTTCAGAAGTAAAATAATCATTTGTATATTGGAATACCCATGAACTATGATTAGAAGTGGAAAGCCAGTGAAAAGACATACATTTTGAAAACATGGAATTTTTTTATTCAAGGGTAAGATATTGTGCATAGTTGATTTTCCAAGGATATTTAATTGATATGATAAAAAAGTAGACAGAAATGAGTCTGAATTTTCAAAACTTAAATTTAAGGTAGACCTTGGGTCACTGATGGGTCATGGAGTCCCTAAACTAATTAACCAATTTATTTTAGGAGTGCATGTGTTCATGCACTATCCACTCAGTTATAGTTTTATTATTTTTTACACATAGATGTTTCTACAAGCACTTAATCACCAAAGAGTTAGCTAGCAGACCCACCTGATTTCATCTGCTTGCCTCATTCTCTGAATTTTTGGATTTTTTTTTTAAATTTTATTGCCATATTTGTGTTGTTAGTTTTATGATAAGGATAATAAATAATGATAGGAAGGCTAATTTTAATAAAAAGTATAAGTGATAGAGAAATCAAACCTTTTTCTCATGAAACTTCAAGGAAAGGGTAAACAGATGTCAGGCAGGCTTACTTATTTGATGCATTAGTGAAGTAAGGATTTGTGGAACCATAACTCTTAGTAGAGGAGTGATAGCGAGGTTTTACAGACAATCCCTGTGGGCACTCAGCAGGAATGAATTAGAAATTCAACTCACAAATCAGGTTACCAAGGTTATATATATATATGTGTAAAAGATGGTAGAATGCAGTAACGATAACATGGTGGCTGCATTACACCTAGTTAGATAATCTTTTAATGGGTCGTTATGGTGTAAGGGTTGGGAGCTGGGATTCTCACTCAGAGGTCCCGTGTTCGATTCACAGTCATGGAGGTAAAGTTTATATTTCTATATTAACCCGTTAACGACGGATGACGTGTTTTTTCGTCATACATGACGCAGGACCTCTTGCCTGACAATAGGCGTCATGGTGTTTGGGGATTCTGGATCACTATGTTATTTTATTGTACTATAAGTAATGAGTGAGTGAAGTTGACAATTGCAGTCATAATTAATATAACTGCCGTAATAATAAGCAAAATGGTTTTCAACTCGCTTACAAAACCTAGATGGCACCACTTTCTTCTAGCACCAGCAGGAGAGAGAGCCTTGAATGGCACCCATCTACGGTCTCTAGCAAGCACTATCTCATATATTCTACAATGAGTGACTAAAAGGGAGTGGGAAAAATCAAATTATGTTCAAGAAGCTGCCTCGATCAGAAATAAAATTCATCCTGGAGCCTGTGTAAGCAAATCTATCCCCCGTCGGCAATGGGTTAACAGACATTACTACATTCTACCATCTTTCATATATATATATATATATATATATATATATATATATTTATATATATATATATATGAATCACAAAAAAACACAGTAACGTGAACATAACAGAATTATTTATGGCAGTGTTTTATTATATATATATATATATATATATATATCAATATATCAATAAGATGCATGTAACAATTCCCAGTAATTATTTTATTGTTGCTTGTCAGTCTGCCTAATTCCTTTTTCTTTCCCCAGCTCTATGGCCAGCTTCAAGACCTTCCAACACTCTTGCGACACATCTGGGCTGAGCTTTTCACTTGGCGTGGCGTAGAGATGATCTCCCGCTTTAGAGTTCTGATATGCCTAATTTCAGCCATCATTTATGCCATTACACCCATCGACCTCATCCCCGAAGCCTTTGTTGGCCTCATAGGTCTCATAGATGATGTAATTGTCATAGCTTTCCTGTTAATACAAGTCACCGTCGTTTATCGCACTGTTGTTGCTAATAGAGACTGGTAATAGATGATTTAGCATAACTATAACATTTCTTGGCTTTGAGCTAGCTTTAATGTGTATATTTTTTGTGTATACAGTAAATATTGACAAAAAAGGAGGAAACATTTTTTTTTACATACACAATTGAGTGCCTTTTCTTTTCTACATTTCATTTTTATTTCTCACAGTCACTAAAGTTATTCACTTCATTATTATTAGATATGGCAAAAATTCAGAAAATATTTAATTTTTCAAGGCTCTGTGTGAAAGGAAAATGTAGATTATAGCTATTTTTCACAAGGATGAGGTTTTGGATTTTAGCAAACTGATGTTATTCATTGAACAATATTTTAATGATTATAGCTATTAATATTAGTATATTCATATGAAATAGAAGCAAGAATTTGGTTACAGAGCAAGATTTAGACCATGATACCAAAATAAACATATATGTTAGTACTGTACATGGAAGGCTTTAAAATCAAAGAAAAAAGTGAGTCCATGGCACTCCAACAGTTGCCAATGGGTGTGAAGAAAGTTTGAGGTGGTAAGGGATGAAGTTTGTTCTTTTCTTAAGATAAAAATGACAATTAAAATCCAACACTAAAGTTGCTTAGGGATACATGGCAAGTGTCCTAATATAATATAGAGGAAAGTTCCCCACTTATCATCTCAAAAAAAGGACAATTCCTTTGCTAAGAATACCTAGCCACAGATCTTATGTTAGAGACATCATAGGTAACTTTGAATTTAGGTACCAGGTGAAAAGTGCTCAAAATTTTTGCTTCTATTGTAGGTGACAGAAAATAGGACTTTTCCTATTACTGTACTTTCACTCAAATGGTGCTATCACTTTCCCTAAAGGAATTGTATATCTTAAGCTACCTATTTGTTCCATATATATTCATTATTTAGAATTTTTTTCTTTTAGACAAAAATATTTGCGGTATGTTGAGAAACATTGGTAGATTAATTTACTTATAATGTGCCTCTAACTAATAACAAGATTGCCCGTTAAAAAAAAAAA
>BOPN01002180.1:58387-63387 GCA_017312705.2 Penaeus japonicus
TATTATATATATATATATATAACACACACACACACACACACACACATACAAACATATGCACCTTTTTGTTCCTGAGTCGTCGTAGTTTTTTTTTATTTTTTTTTTCCAGTTGGGTAGGATAATTTTTACCATTGTTCTCACAAAGGTTTGTTTTCTTAGTAAGGTGTGAACTATAGACCATACCTGCTTCCCTAGCTTTCAACAGTTGATAAGATTTTCTTTTTCAGTGTATTTACTTGTGCTACTATAAACTTTTTCAAAAATTGTCCATATGAAGATAAAAGGGTATTGGTTACCATAATGTTCATCTAAAGTTTTTAAGGTATCACGTACAGATTTTGGAAACAGTGATAGTAATCTCAAGTTAAGGTCTTTAATTATCAAAGTATTTCAACCAATATGTCATAAAAAGCATTTATGCACACAGTATTGGATATATGCAATTAATTAGGAAACTGTGATTACTAAGTAACCATTGAAATATATACTGTGTTTATAAATAATCAGTTTAGTTGTTGCCTTGAGTCAGAGGATCATGGTTATGCTTGGAGAGCAACACCTTATCAGTTTTGCTTTTTGAACATATTGTCATGTCTTTACGCTTTTTCTACCAAAATATATATTAGGATTTGGAGTAAGAGGAGGTATTGGGGGAAAAAAATGCTTTTTTATCAAACAAATAAATGGCTCTTGCCAGAGAAACCTTGCTTGTTTTTATTTAAATGTAGCATTCCTTATAGTGTTGTGGTCATAATCTCATATATGTTACTGGTTATTTAATATAATGGCGGAATCCTTATCTTGTTGTAATGATTATACTGATCTGCAATAATATGTTTGTAGCATAATTGCATGTTAAAGTATTTTGAAAAAAAAATAAAATTAAAAAAAAATAAAAAATAAAAAATAAATCATCATCATAAACAAGAGAAAAATCACAACAAAAAAGTGGATGTGGTGAAGTAGATTTTTTTTCTTTTTTTCATATGCTTGTTTATGCAAATGCTCTGAAAATATATAAAAACTGAAACTTAAGAAAAATGTAGAATGGAAGGCTTCTGACAAGCTTCTTGAGACAAGCTGAGATGGGTCTAAACTCTTGCAATTGTTTGATAATCAATATTTTTTCTTTTTCATTGGTAATTTCTTGGATGTACATGTCTGTCATCTATAAGTTTTTAACCCATTATACACAGGTGTCACCATATGCATGTCAGCACCAATTAGGCCTAAAAGACAAGTGTCAATGCATACATGACACAACATTGGGATCTGCTCACAGGTGAAGCACATACAGACAAGTATTATGGCCGTAATGGTACAAGCCTAAACCCACATTTTATGATGGATTTATGGGAAAATATTGTTTGGGCTAGTCTGCACTACCCGAAGGGTGGAGAAAACCCTTTCCCTGTCCATCTAATTTTTAGCCAGTGCTGCTAGTGTCGTAGACCTGATGACCAGTTAGGTTGTTAGGCAACTGGTTAATAAAGAATGTAATGAGGATAAATCAGAAAAAATATGCCATAGAAACCAAAAAGTAAGAAATTAGTTAGTATATATTTGAGTAATGTATTAATATTCACCGTCACAATAACCCATTGCAGCAGGGGCACCTAACGACCTAACTGGTTGTCAAGGCGGGCGGTCTACGACGCTAGTGGCACCGGCTAAAAATTAGAGGGACAGGGAAAGGGTTTTCTCCGCCCTCTGGGTAGCGCAGGCTAACCCAATGTTTTTCCATAAATCCACCATAAAATGCAAGTTTAGACTGACTTTGGAACCCTGTAGCTCTAGAGATATTACCATTACAGCCATAATACTTCATGGCTGTGTGTGCGCTTCAACTGTGAGCAGATCCCAATGTCATGTCATGTATGCATTGAAACCCACCTGTTAGGCCTAATCAGTACCGACATGTATGTCATGACGCCCATACGCAATGGGTTAAGTCATATTTTTAAACGTTGAAATAATATACCAGAAAATGAAAGTAGTAAACTGATGTTATATGGTATTCATAGATGGGTGGAGAGATACAGACAAATGAGTATGTATGGCTGCTTGTTACAGACACACCTCTTTCTCCTCAAAATTAACTGTTCAATAACAACTCCCCATATGATTGTTTGGAGTATATCAGTGTTTGATAACCCAATCCTGACAGGCCGTCGATTAGTGGAAACCCCCTATGCAATATTGCAATGGGAACATCAAACTGGTGTGTTGCCGTCATTTGGTATTTAGCTGTGATACCGTCATCAAAGGGTTAATAATGTATAATAGTTCATTCATCCCTGATTATTGGTTTTCTTATGATTTTTTTATCAAACAAAAGATAAAAACACTCAATTCCACCATGGGTTTGCTTGTTTAGTTTTATAATAATTCATTTGTGGTATGATTTAAAAGGGTACATCTTTGAGAATAGCACAAGGGAAAGTTTAGCTTCAAATTTGTTTTGTCAGACAATTTATGTAAAAAAAGATATATATATATATAATTGTTTTTTTAGTAAAAAGTGATACAAGTAAATTGAAAAATCCAAAATACACACACTAAAACCAAATTACTACATATAAATGCAGCACAGAACTATGGTAAGTCATAGATAGATACTTTATGCCTGTGTGCGTGTAAACCTTACCATCAAAATCTTGTTTCTTCAAACTAATAAAATGCACTGTCATTATTCAACACAAGAATAATTAGTCTAACAGATATATACGATGTCATCATAACATCAAGTTGCTCTAGACTAGGGGTATTTAACCTTTTTTCCTAACCAACCACTTTGAAGTATTTTTATTTTGAGAAAGATTACCCACTTAGCATAGAAATTGGTTTTCCTCTGAACAAATTACCCCCCACTCGTAACTGCCCTCTAGTAGTGTGGCAGCATCCACACTGAACACACCTGCTTTAAACAGAATGAATGAAGTCAATATTTGTACTGCATAGGCATATTTTAAATTTGTAAGTTTTTGTTTTTGTTTTTTTTAGGAAACTACCTCACTTTTAGTCTTCTAAACTGCAATACCATTTTTTTCTGGCTTCCCATTTTAAAAAAAAGTAAATAGATATAGATATTAAAATGCATCAGACCAGATTGTCAACAAATCTGTAAGATTAATATTCTCCACGGATACGTCTGACAAGCTTGATATCCTTTGGGTAGAGTGTGACTCTCTTGGCATGTATGCTGCAAATGTTAGCCATCTCCAAAATGCCAATAACATATGACTCTGCAGCCTCTTGAAGAGCCATCAATGCCATAGACTGCAACCTGAAATATGTCACAAACATAAGTTAGTGTAATTATTTAAAACAAAACATTTACAGAATTTTTAATTTTTCCAAAAACTGACCAATGCTAGCACATTCACCTAAATTGTGAAAGCATTATTAAAACAAATACCTGTACATTATGAATTTGAGAAAATGTTATTCTAATTATAAGAAGTAAAGTGAAAATGAAAAAGGTCTAGTAAGCATTCAGTAGATCCTTTTGGTTATGCAAAATTGTGGGAACAATACTAATGTCAGAGAAGGACAAAAAAGATCTGGCAGAATTAAGAGACTATGAATACTCAGTAAGAAATTCGTATATTTTAACATACATAAACAAATAAAGCCCTGTTCAAGCACCCTTGTTAACCCTCTCTGGACGGGTGGTACAGTACTGTACCGCTCATTCAAAAGCCCAGTGGCCGGGCAGCACAGTATTGTGCCAGCCATTTAATTGATTTAGGCCTAAGCATTCGAAAGCCCCGGCATTGTGACATTCAAGGCTAGAATGCCCCCGTCGGGAGTGGGTTAAGGCAACAAGGCACACTAAGAATAGAGAAAAATCAAGAGGCAGTAAAGACATCCAGTAGAGAAGTGCAGTAACTGAATTATTATTGTAGTTCAAGGCTTTCAACAAGATCTTAGTAGATCAAACAACCAAACCAACCATGACAGAAATAAGTGCATTAAAGCAGAGGAAATAAAACAAGCATTAAGCCATTGCATACAGGATGACACGACATACATGCCGCAGGAGTTTTTGGCCTGATGGCAGGCATCATGACGTATATGACTCTGGGGGATTTTGGATCACTGTGCTTCTTTACTGTACTATGAATAATGACTGAGTGATGATGACAATTGCATTGATAATTACTATAATTGCCATGATGTTTTGCTAAATGGGTTTCACCTAAAATCCAAAATCAAAATGGCACCACTGTTTCTTTGCACCAGCAAGAGAGAGAGCCTTGAATGGCACCTATCCACGGTCTCTAGCAAGTACCATCTTTATAGAGCAATGGCACACACTAAGTTGACGAACTCTTGCTCTAAAGTACCGCTGATGAAGGATGTGCAGGCAGAATGAGAAGAGGAGGGTGACTCAAAATATGCCCAGTGTCTACAATGTGCCCCTGTGCCTGTAGGAATGCCTTTTACTGTGGTACTCAGTCATAACCACAGGTTTCCTTCCTCTTCCCTACCTATTCATGATATCTGTGGATGGATATGTTTTGTATTCATTCACACAGTAAAGTAGTAGTAATAATAATAATAATAATAATAATAATAATAATAATAATAATAATAACAATAATAATAATAATAATAATAATAATAATAATAAAAAAAAAAAAAAAAAAAAAAAAAAAAAAAAAAAAAAAAAAGTTGCTTTTTGTCCTCCCATAAAACAGCAATACTGAGAATAAAGAAGATAATGAGCTGATATGGACCCTATACTAATATTTTAGTCAACTGCAGCATTGATAGAGCCTGTCATATGACACACATGTCTCAATAGAATAAAACAAAACAAAAATGACAAAGACAAAAATGGCTCTAGTTTTAAAGTGATTGACTGGAAGAGAGTGGGAAAAGTCAAGGGCTTGCTGCCTTGCTCTGAAATAAAACCCATCCTTGAGACGGGGCAAGCAAATTCATCCTCACCTGCAATGGGTTATAAGTAATAAAAGGAGAGAAAACATTAGAAG
>BOPN01002180.1:90887-93387 GCA_017312705.2 Penaeus japonicus
TATATATATATATATATATATATATACATACACACACCCACACACACACACACACACACACACACACACATATATATATATATATATATATATATATATATATATATATATATATATATATATATATATATATATATATATTTATATAAACATGTATATATATATATATATATATATATATATATATATATATATATATATATATATATAAACAGTATATATATATATATATATATATATATATATATATATATATATATATATGTATATATATGTGTGTGTGTGTGTGTGTGTGTGTGTGTGTATGTGTGTGTGTGTGTATGTGTGTGTGCCCGTATCTGCGCATGTAAAGATATATGTAGACAGATAAATTTGAATAAGTCTAACTGCGCATGTACGCCCTGCCGGGTCTCCCGCCATTTCCCGTTCTTCCCCGCCGTCCCGACTCACTCTCTTAGCGCTGACGGCGCAGTCGACGGCTGAGCAGGAGACCCACGGCCGCTCGCCGGGCTCGCTTGGGCAGCCGACCTGAAGTCCCACGTCGCAGGTCTGCCGCAGGTTCACGGAGTACGTGACCTGTAGAGTGAAACGAGGTGTCAATTGCAGTGATATAATTTGAAGGGGAAATGATTAGGGTCAGAAGAGCTCAGAGAGTTGAAGACGGACGGACGGATCCCTGCACTGACTGAAATTAGGAGAAGAAAAACGACGAGTTGGCGAAGCGAGACCATCCTTACTGAGACGGCGAAGTGCACTGTCAGGTGCTCAGTCGCGACCCTATCTATATAAACCCTTTTGGCAGCCCTATGACGTCACGGGCCTGGTCTTGTGTTGGTTTAGAGGCTCAATGCGCAGTAGTCGCAGAACACCTTCGCAACGATTTCTTAATCAATTGTTTGTTTAAGTGTTCGTGAGTTAAGGAAAATGCCAGTACTCTTTTAAAACAATAGCTGTCAATAGCTTCCCTCTGGCCACTTGAGAGCTCATATGTTTTTTTACGGAAACGAAAACAAAATAATGGGGCAAACCAGAACTCCTGACTGCCGTAGGTTTAAATATTTAGTTTCGAGTCAATAAAGGCCTTTTTGCTAGCAAAGGCACAGGCGTACTCTTGTCGACGCACCTTATTAGGCAGCCCAAACTACACTTGCCAGGTCAGAGCTGATGCTCTGCTGTTCTGATCTGATCACTGTCTGTTTCTGTTAATGGGGAAATCGAGTGAATTAATCCCACAAGCTGATGGAAAGCAGAGAATTGCGAATAAGATTGAAGGCAAAATAGTAAAGCCAACGGAAGAGAATTAAACAATTACATGTTTTGATGGAAAAGTAACCCTCCAGAAACACGGAGATACTCCAGTCACATATAAATTTTAGAAGCTATTTTCAAGCCTTTTGGCAGAACCGAATTGGAAAGAACTATTATAATGTTTTGGTCTGAACGTATCCCTATTTTTAGAATTAGGGGAGTTACTTTAGCATTGGATGTTGAACGAGAAAGGCCTTGACAATCCATAGATTGGATTCGAAAACGCAAGTAGGCTTAATCTTACATACTTCATACACGAGTGATAGAAAAAAAATATTGAATGCGAATAACTCACGTGCTACTTTTGTGACTTTTTTTTTACTAGACGTGAGAAAAATTGTATTGCTATTTGTTGTGTTTAAGTTGGATAGGCCAGGTGTTCCACGGGCATAGAAGGTAGGGTAATTGATTTGTTTATGTTCTCTGTTTGTTGATAAGGTGCCATGGTCTCGAAATATTGTCATTTCTGTTTTCTAAATACAGTGCATATTCTAATTATTATGATATGCCATGTAATCTTATAGAATAATTCCATCTGACCCTAAGAAATTTTATAAAAGTCAGTAAGTTTACAGCAGTATGTTTTTTTTTAATGATGAGTGCTATTTTGTTCAAAATATCTGATATCAACCGCTTGCGAAAAGAGAGTATGTTAAAACTCTCTCTCTCTCTCTCTCTCTCTCTCTCTCTCTCTCTCTCTCTCTCTCTCTCTCTCTCTCTCTCTCTCTCTCTCTCTCTCTCTCCTTCTCTTTGTCTATTATCTCATCTTTTATGCATCAGTGACCTTCAGCTTGTAACATGAAACAAAGTATTGGTACAGTTTATTGCATATTTATTCTTATCCTCTCATCGATATTTCGGTACAATGTCTTATTTATTAAATCATTTAATACTGTCATTATTTCTCGCCAAGTTATGATGTTATCCGCTAATGTCCCTAGATACTAGACCTTGCCTTAGTACTTTGCACCGAAAAGTTATTTTTTTATCAACATTCTGATCTACTTATCAGATCATAAACCTGATTCATAACACAATCTAAAAGGCTCATATTTGGAATTCCCACTCTGTTTACTGTTCGTGTTCGATTTCCTTGCATGGAAGTTTAGCGAAGTTCGAGATTCTTCCTCGGCGAGTATCAGGAGGACGAAGCGGGACTGCAGGTCGTGGTATTTGGCTCCAAGTACTCTGT
>BOPN01002180.1:98387-100887 GCA_017312705.2 Penaeus japonicus
AAATTTCTTAGCTTCAGTCCTGCTGGCGTTGCAGCTTCTCTCTGTAAGCTTTTCAAGTCTCCTTCTATGAGTCGAGTCGATCCGCATACCTAGACGAACGATAGATGTTGCTCATCATTGAATCAATATATGCTCTTCGATATTGCTTTAATCTATCATATATTTACTCAGTATTACTCTAATATAACCGCCAAATCTCGTATGTACTTTCGATCTCATCTTCCTTTCAATGACCATATGCTTCCCATATGCATCCCATTTGCACGTTCGTATTATCCCTTGAGGATACTTCTCCGTGTGTCATACATAATCGTGATCCTCCTACCTTCTGGCACGATTTCCTCTTGATCAAACAGTAAATTCTCGAAGCCAATTCATACTCAAGAACTTCCCTCGTGATCTCCGCGTCTCAGTCGCTTCTCTGCGTGCATTCGTGACAAGTCATGCTTCGTTTAATTGTTTACATGTTTAATTTTGTAAATGTAAACGATTCACTTTCTTCCGCCTCTAGTTTAGACCATACAGAGAAAAGATTATGGAGTAGTTCTATCCAAGTTTGCCTAATTAGCAGATGCCACTTTGTTGTGCTCCTCCAAAGTCTTTTTCATAACTGGAATGAGTAAGTTCGGGCGTGTGTGATGCACACCAGAATCCCCTCAGCCAAAGGACAAGGACAGGAAGAGAGAGAGAGGGGGGGGGGTCTTTCTCTCTTTAATCGGTATTTTCTCCTTTTTTCAGGTTACAAAAAATGTTCGGTAATTAGTTTGTAATTTCGCAAGAGTGTTCTGCATAATGTTCTGTAAATCTCCAAATTAAAGTTTTAGCTGTTTATCAGAACCTCCTTCATACCAACGGTCCACAAATGACTTTCTATTCAATCAAGATTTTATAATCTTGTTCGATTACCAACCACTAACCACAACCAACCACATTTATTGCAAAGCGAGAGATTCTTCTAGTAAAATAATACCCCTGCTTTATACAGACAGTCTTTGCAATAGGTTATGATATATCTCATGAAGGTTACATCAGCATAGTTTGACGATCTGGGATGAATGGCGTCCGCAGGGACTTCCGTTTGCGTTGGGACTCCACACTTCGCTTTAGCACCGGCAGCAGTCGCCCAGAACGTTAACGTCCCATCGGCCATGACAGCAATTCTCCATCCCCCTTATGTCCTTAGGAAAGCGCTCTCGGCAATTCTCTGGAAAATAGTCCAGATGAGATCCGAGATCACTGGCGCCCGTGCACCTCGTCGGCAGAAACTCTCCCTCCGCCCATCGATAGTCTTCTGATACTCTGGCTGGACCCCTGTGGTTGCCGAGGAAGTTCACAACTATCGACCACAGAGCCAGCCAAGCGAGAGTTCACTGGAACTCAATGATTCATCAAATCGAGTGTCCTCTTAACTGGGGACCATTAAACATCCATGCCTTCGTCTTCTCTCTGCTTAGTCCTCTACTTCCTTTGTCTAATGCCTTCACAATCGTCTTAATATGACCGAGTTTGATGTGCAGAGGCGGGAGTAGAAACACTGCATGAGCGGATGAAATCCTTGTGCTGTTGGCCGCCCTCGTCCCACACATCTGCCAGGTTGCCGCACGGGCGCATGAAGCATGGATATTTTGCGCATCCACCTGAAGTCCCAGGACCTTGATATCTCCACAGATCAACCAGTCGTGGTCGTGACTGAGTAACCAGCAGACGTTGCATGCTGCTCCATGGGTTTCCCCATTGCAACTGAATGTGCTACAAGAACTGAAGCGGACTTGTTGCCGTTGCTCAGTTGAACTGCCTTGAGACTTCTATTTGATAGGTCAGTCAAAGGAATCAATTCTGAAGCTTCATACTTTAAACCCATCAAAATAAAGTAAATTCATCATGATCAATTAAGATATACATTTTTTTTTTCAATATAAAGTATCTGAAAAATTGACCTGATTGAGAAAAAGGATTGTGTTTCTGAATTCAGCAGTCAAGACTGATCCTAATTCAGTTGAAAAAAACTCTGCCCTTTGACATTTTTTTACGCACGTCAGTGTAATTAATTAAAGGAAAAAAAGTATATGGACGCTTGGTTTATTTCATCTTTTTTCCACATACTATGAATAAAGAAAATAAATCGATGAAATTTATCAGTTTATTGTTATTGATTAATTGTTGTAATCATTATAATTTTTAACACAATTTAGGAGGTTCCAATTACCCCTCAGGGAACCCTTCCAACCTTGGATTTTTAAAATATTTGTCTACTAAATATTTGCACGAAAATCTTTTCAATGGCACTCCATCTACCAGTCTACCAGTATTGAAGGCTTACATTAATGTCCGTTCCGCTCAGCTGAAGGAAACTTAATCAATACATTTTTTTGCGTGGCATTCATTATGATCACTTAATTGAGAGTCACTGAGATACATATAAATGAAAAGAATAATCAAAATAACACAAGTGGGCTCAGAACTTTATATGTCAGTATTAACATTTTCTCACCAAAGGAGC
>BOPN01002180.1:133387-138387 GCA_017312705.2 Penaeus japonicus
GTTATTTTTCATTCTTTAACATAACCAACACACTTTTTTAAAAGTTAAACTGATCAGTAGTTGGGTTTACCACACAAAGGATCCGACATACCATTTCAAAGAAATTTGACATTGGCCTGACATCAATACCTCTGAGACTATATTGCCTTTTCTGATTTTTTACTATCTTTCCCCATTAGAAAGGAAATTTGTGTTTCAAACCCCAAACAAATAGAACAATATCATTAAATTCTGATAGTTAGATGTATAGTTCCCAGCCTATTCACACAAAAACATAATATAAAATTACATTAAGTAGAAGCAGTTTACAGTTTACTGAGTTTGCCCCTTTTAAACAGTTACTTGTCTATAATAGGCTAATATTTGAGAGGCATTAGGAAACACGAGGTACTGATGCCATATTCGCATCTGACTTGCAGTTCTTTTCCAACTCCAACCGTGTGCCTCTCTTCTCTCAAAGGAGATACAAAAGAGGTCTAACATAAGTCTTACAGTGATAAAACAATTTCTCATACCACAGCAGATACAGTTCTATTTTGATACGAATTGTAAAGCTTTTAAAGTTATGCAAACATCTTTTCCAAAATGGAAAGAGTTCTTTCAGGGTTCATAAATCTCTTGGACAGCTAAATTGATGATCTAATTTTATTTCTCTTCTATTTCAACTGATACATCAAGACACTAATGATTACACGAATACTGTCACAACTGAATAATGCTTGGCGAGGATATGTACTGAAAATATGCTAGATATGTTTGAAAATAACCTAGCCCAAAGGAACATCAGGAAACACAATAATACAATTGTAGCAACACAAAAAGTTCCTCTTGGCAAAATCAGTGTAATATGAAAATGTTCTAACAAACATCTGCACAATCTTAAGCTTGAGTCTCCACATTACAATTTACACAGGATAGGTGCGCAGAACAGGGACTCCAAATCAAGCAATGGTATTTTCAATAAAAGCCTGAGTGAGGACACTTCATAGTTCTTGGCAGTGGTGGTGACATGCCTATCCAGTAGCCTTTAAGAAAACTAGACAAATGAACCATCATCTTCTCTTGTGCACTAGGGGCAGAAAATGGCAGTCAAAACTCAAATAAAAATTCTCCAGATACTTGGATATCCTTCACAATTATGGATCACAAGGAAACATCCTGCATGGATATTTCCAGCAGTAGGTTTCTTTAACAGTAACAAAGAGGAATAAATCAAGACATCAAACCCAGTTTCTTTTCCGATATTTGGTCAAATGAACTAAGGATGTCCTTTAGAGTTCCATGGCGCTAAAGCACAGCTCATCTTACTAAATTACGAACTGGGGGCCTCAATGACTGATTTTAAAAAGTCAGTGACATCAAACAAGACATAGTTGATTAGCCATCAGCAGACACGACCCCATTGTTGCCGAGCTGTAGTGTCCCTGAGAGACTTGACTAGGACTTGTTTGAGACCAGGACGCCCTGTGTACTGGGAGGGTTGTTTGACTGTGCAGAAGTGTCCTCCTTTGGTGCGTCGTCCTGGCCCCGGATGCGGATCCCGTGCTTCTCCCTGTACTCATTGACCTCTTTTCCCTTTGCGACCAGCTTGTCATTCAGAGACTCTATCACCTTGGTCAACTGTTGGGAAATGAAAAAGAACAGAGTAAAGGTACCTGTGCAATCTTATGGCATTAAGTAAAAATCTGTATTCCAATACTGAATGGAGAAAAAGAATAGGAATAATAAAACTATTGGTTAAAAGAAAAATGGGGGGGAGGCAGGACACAGTTTGTGAAAAACAGCCCCTCCTGTTTGCCTTACTTTAAAATATAAACTAGACATTCATGGTGATAATATATGAATAGACAATCTTCCTTACGTTTATCCATCTATTTATTTTTTATTAATCTAGAAGTTATGATTCTAAATTCCCAGCTATATGTTAATCATTCTAATATATCTACAGTAAAATTCTATTTTTTTCACCACTGAATAATAATTTAAATATATGAAAAATATTTTACTCCATTAACAATTTTCATGATTCATTACAATTGGTTGAAATTAATACTTGTAATAATTAATCATGACACTATGTACACTATTACAAATCATTCTAATCACAAATTTTGTTTTTCATAGGCTTGCCATAGAAAAAATTATAAATTACGTGAAGGTTCCCACGATAGGGTACATATAACCTGTGACTTTGTGGGTGGGTGAGTGAAAGTGAGAGTGAGAGAGATACTGACATAAATGCTGCAATGCATTAATACCTTTCTGACTGCAATTTCAATCAAAGAGCATCTTACCTGGTCCCTATTGTTTGTGAGAGCCGGTAGAATTTCAGCAACGGTTCTTTCCACTAGAACCCCACCAACCATCCGGAAACACTTGCGCTCAGGGGAGACTTCAGTAAGAGTTTCTATAACAACCCTGCAAGGAAAAGTTGGAGATTATGAACAGCTTAATTTTGGTATGTTTATAAGACTATCTAAAGAAATATAATCGTTTAAAAATAGTAAATAAAATTCTATATGAAGTTCTCATGTGCAAACTATATATTTTACACATCTATTTTCAAACATTTTCTTCTCATTAATGATTACTTGTATTTTATACTTAGTCCTGCAATTTCCAATTAACAAAATAAATAGGCTTGGTTGCTGATTATTACAAAGTTCCTTCCACCTCTTTTCACAATATTTTCCCTTTTGTCTTCATATAAGTTTTCCACTGAAGGTAGATTAGCTCATAGGGTTCTTCCTTAGCCCAACGCATTCCAACAATCGCTCAAAATAAAAGCCTAACCAAAAAAAAAAAAAAAAAAAAAAAAAAAAAAGGAAAATTAACCCATTGCGTACGGGTGTCATGACATACATGACGTAGAAGCTTTGGCCTGACGACGGGCGTCATGACGTACACGACGTTCGGGGATTTTGGATCACTGTGCTATTTTATTTTGCTATGAAAAAGGAATGAGTGATGATGGCTACTGCAGTCTATAATTACTATAAATGCAGCAAATAATTGCAAGCTTAACGTCCAAAACCTAGATGGCACCACTTTTTCTAGCACCAGCAGGTGAGAGAGCAGCAGATAACATCCACAGTCTCTAGCATGCACTGTCTCTATGGAAGCGATGGCACACACTAAGTTGATGAACCCTTGCTCTAAAGTACACTTCGATGAAGGATGTGCAGGCAGAACGAGAAGAGGAAGGTGACTCAATCCATACCCAGTGTCTAAAATGTGCTCCTGTGCCAATATGGATGTCTTTCACTGTGGCACTCACAGTCACAAGCACAGGTTTCATTCCTCTTCCCTACCTCTTCTTGTTATCTTTATTGTAGGTGGTTATATGAAACATTCGTTCATGACAGCACAAAAATACGAAAAAATAAAGTTGCTTTTTGTCCTCCCATAAAACAGCAATACTTCTATCACATTGAGTATAAAGAAAATAATGAGCTAATATGGATAACATACTACAATTTTAGTCAACTGCAGCACTGATAGAGCCTGTCATACGGCACATATAAGTCTCTAAACTCAATAAAACACACAAAAAAATAAAACACAAAAACCGCTCTAGTTTTACAATGAATGACTGAAAGAGATTTGGATGCTTCAAATTATATTGCTTCAAGTGGTCTCTCTCTAAAATAAAACCTATCCTGGAGGCTGGGCAAGCAAATTTATCTCCGTCTGCAATGGGTTAACAGTGTTGAGCACCAGACAAATGCTGGAATTGGCGACTCACATTTTGTCATTACAATATATAACGATACAAGTTACATTTATTCCAATGAAAATCCTAACTATTACTCTAAAACAATTTTCAAAATAATAATAATAATAATAATAATAATAATAATTATTATTATTATTATTATTATTATTATTATTATTATAATTATAATTATAATTATAATAATAATAATAATGATGATGATAAATAAAATATCATGCAACTACTAGTATCAAGAATAGAAACCAAATCAACTTTCAGCTCGAATAGCAATTCTCAAAAAATAACTCCTTGCTTGTTCTGCATGCAGCAAATTTTGTGTCCAAAGCAAGAATAGCCTGTCACAGACAGGCATCATGACATAAATAACAGCCCCAGTTGGGCCTAAATGTGAAGGATCATTACATACGAGACTCAACATCGGAAACTGCTCACTACTGAAGCATGCTCAGTGCCACTTACAGAGCTACAGCTTTCCTAAGTCAGCCTATACCCTTGTTTTAAGATGATTGTATGGGAAAATGCTCATTCCAAGTTTAGTGCAGGGGGGAAACAGAGTAAACATTTCTGCCCTGTGATCACGGTGTCAGAAATAAATAGTCTTAACCCATTGGTCGCGGTATTAAAAAAAGGTCTGTGCAGTAGGATAGCTGAATTACATGTCTGGCATGGTGCCATCCGCGTCTATCACCGACTCTGCCTTTGCACCAAATCATGCCATCCGCTGCTAATGGGTTAATCTTTGTGTTCTATCAAGATTTAACTCAATACTATGATCCATCTTTAACCTTATGCAAATGTTTTAAATCATAGTTAGTCAAGCATTAAAAGTTAAATATATTAATGTCAAAAGAAATTAAGATTTGTCTATAATATTCATGAATCAGATTATCTGGAAGCTAAGTCTAATAATAAATAATAACTATATTGTAAAATTTCAAGTATATTAACCCATTGGTCGCAGTTTTAATAAAATATGTATGCAGTAGGATGGCTGGTTTACATTGTCTGGCACGGTGCCATCCGCATCTACGACCGACTCTGCCTTGGCAGCAAATCATGCCATCCGCTGCTAATGGGTTAAAAGACACGAGCATTGGGCACTGTCAGTCTTTGTGCCATTTTCTCTGTGACCTTCACTTTTATTTCAATGCATTTCTTACCTATTGATAAACTTGTGACTTTATTGTGAAATAGGAAGATAATTTTCCATGCGTGGTTACTTTTGGTTCAAAACATTGCAGCGATGAAGGTGCAGTGCAGAATA
>BOPN01002180.1:145887-148387 GCA_017312705.2 Penaeus japonicus
ATGATGCATAGAAATCAGGATGTTCCGTAGAGTCGATAAACATATATTTAACGTGGCCGAATATTTACTAAAAAGGAACATCTTATACCATGTCACATAACTCCGAATTAAATCATTGTTGCTTTCCAAGCATGCATTACCGGGAGCGATAGAAAGCAACCGTTTGTGTCAGCACTTGGCACTGGACGGACGACGTACAACGCCAGAGTTTCGAACTTTTGCTTTATTCTCGAAAGAATTTAGCGCCAATTTTTGAGTGAGGTCCAGATTCCAAATGGGTACGGGTTTCCTTGCTAGTGTCTGTGCATCTTCACCCTAAACAGTGCCTCATAGATGGAGGTGTTGGAGGGCAGTCGAACATCTCCAGCCCACTTCTGTGGGCACCAATGAGAATTTTGCTTGGTGATTATTCTAGAGCATTGGGTAGGGAATTAGACATGTCTGCGTGTACTTAGATGGGCAATTATTTCATCACAGGTGCAATTAGCAACTATGGATAGATGCACAGGAATACAAATGCACATGTATTAACTATGCATATATGTAAATATGCATACGTGTGGCCCATATCGTTGATTAAGAGTGATGTAAACGCATTAAATGCCAAATTAACTTTTTTAAATACGTGACATGTATTATATGTATACATTCATGTGTAAATATTTTCATAATTTTGTTTTATCTGTAAAGATATCCATAGCTCCTACTAGTGCAACATGATATCCTATACCATTTCATAATATCATAGAGTTGAGAAAATGAAAGTCAACATAACATGATGCTGAATCTTTAAAATACATGATATAATTCTACCACTACGGAAAATCCTAAAAGAAAAGAATCCGGACGTGAATCCTCTTCCACGAACGGAGTCGCCGATCAACAAACATGTCGGCTGCGGCGCTTCTGAGGTCGCTGAGACCGACTCAAAGAGCCGCTAGCGCGTTACTTGGAAATAGTGAGTACAGTTTAGTACGATATTTATACACTTTCATCCCAGAGAAGTAATATCTATGCTTGTCAAGTGTGAAAGAAAAATGTAGATAGGATTTTTTCGTTGGTATTGGCTCCCTGCTCGGAACGGCCGCATAACCAATACGATGATTTATTGTAATTAATCTCTGTTGAAATCAATATATTTATATATTTTGATAACTTTCGTAATCATAACGACCCATATCCACCTCTCTGCTCATTATTATTTAAATAACGTGTTTTGTCTACAAAATCTTCGGAATAGGTTTAGTTTTGGACAGCCTTAAGATACAAGGAAAATAGTACATGTATTCCATAGAACGAAAATTATATGACAATTTCAATAAAGAAGTTATTCAGCAGGTTTGATGTGCCAGCAATACATTATTTTAAGTCACTCACAATGCTAATCGTGCGATGTCAAGCTTACACTGAGTGCGTAACTCATTTCAGTGTTATGTAAGCTAGTCCATGTGTTACTACACCATTGTAAAAACTAGTAATTCTAGTTGAAAGGGTCTTTCCATTCATTTATATTTTCATCCATTTTATTTCAAGAAATTTAGTATTTCCAACAGCTTTTCATAATTTCTTTTTATTATTTTTATTCAACTGTGGAAGTGCATATTTGCTACCGGTCAGTTTGATAGTTCCTTTGCTGTCATTCCTTGAGGAGCTCAGGTGAGAATCATTTTTTCATTATGATGATTATCGGGCATCATAATCTATCTAGGTGTAATATCAGAGTCAATCAATTGCCCTAAGTGTTGAAATTGTGCGTTTTTGATGGAAGCAATCAAGACAAAATTGCCAGAACCGAAGAGAGGTGCAATATTGCTCTTTCTATATATGAAGGTATGTGGTTTTCTGACAGAAAATTACGTGCTGCAACAAATGTATTAATAACAAGGAAAGATCTTTTATTATTCAAGGTCCGCTTCTCTGGGGGTCCAGGGGGCAGAACCCCCTGACTAGGGGGTTTAGAGTGTAGGTTTTAAGTGTATTACCACTGGGTTTGCTGAAAGTGTGTTCCCTTCAAATTTTAAAAGTTAGCGCTTCACTTCGTATATCTCAATTAATGGCAGACAGGGCTGGTTTAAATGTTTTTGTTGTTTTTTACATGCTTGTATTACATATTAATTACATTTAAGTTTGTTTTACCCAATAATTTCACTGATATACTTCATACCCTCCCCTACTATCAGGAGTATAACATTTCCAGAAATAGTCATTTGCAGTGGATATCAATAGCAGATTCACATAATTCACACCAGAAAGAATTGCATTAAAAATTTGAATTGTTAGATTCGATGGCTATACAAATCTGGACATTTACCTCAAAATAGTTTATCCCACACCCTATTTACTGGCTAGTCACAATGGAACTAATTTGATTTGATTAGCTTGATTAGATCCAATAGTAGGGTCTTACTTTATGTCACATTGTTTTATTGTTTTAGAATTTCATCTTCTACTAGTTGGTATGCTCAAATTTTTTATATTTATTTTTAAGTGTCACATCCAA
>BOPN01002180.1:163387-168387 GCA_017312705.2 Penaeus japonicus
AAAAAAATCAAATCTACAGTAATGAAAGCTGCTGTCACGGCAAAGGGTGGTGGTGTAGGGGCACAGAGTGAGTAAGCCTAATTCATTCAAAAGCCTCTTGTCAACAAATGGGGTATTGGGATGCTGGGGGTAGTTTCCTGGCAGTGAAAGCAGACCCTGGAAAATGCATCAACACCACAATGCTGCACATCTTGCCAAATGCAAATGAATCTCATGCAAAGTATGTCACAGTTAAACAGTTAAAAAGTTTGCCCTAAAAGTTGGAAAAACAAGATTCTAAGCAGACAGCAAGAAATTAAAGTCCCATTCTTTAAAAAATTCCCCACATGTTACAAGTTATTATTAGCCTCCCTAAACCACAAAATCCATGTGTACTATTTTACAAATTTCTTAACAATTTTCATAGTTTCAGTGTAAGTATCAAATATACTTTTTATATAATACTTAGTCTAACCATGTCGTTAGAAATATAATGGCAAAATGTATCATTATTACTCAGTTCTGCCTATAAAATGGTTTTAATTTTATTTTACTTTTTGTCTAGCAACAGTGTTGGGTGAAAATAAAGTATAAATCTTCTTTCATAAATTTATTTAGAAGAAGAATCCCAGGATCTTTCCTCCAAGATGCTTCCTCTTGGCTTCTTCGTGATCCATAACTCCACCAGAAGTTGTCAAAACAATGTAGCTGGAAAAAACATTTATATATTAAAGAAAATCAGTCAGTTATGTTTATATTTATGACATTTCTCCAAAATTTTGCCATAGTTCAAACATGATAGGGTATTTTTTACATAAACATACATCTTTTATACTTTAAATATCTACAAACAGGACTGCATATCAATTCAAAAATACAACATGTGAAAAAGGCTCTGTATGGAGATTGTGAAAATTGTTAAATGATGAAAAGCTCACATAGCATTCCCAGTCAACTTCCAAGATGTAACTCAATTCAAATATGCAAGTGCTTTTAAAAGAGGTCATAATGGTATGTTACATGATTTTCTTTCTAAATGGTTTACTTTCCCCTGCTTAAGTTAATATGGTGATAAAATAAAGATATAAAATAAAATGAAAGTGTAGGAATAAGAAATACAAGATCACATAGGCAGGGCCTGGGAATAAGTTGTAGCACAATTGACTCGGGACTTATGCATGCCACGGGAATATCAATCATGTCAAAGTGGTTTATTTTTCTATAGAAGCCAAGACAAATTTGATCTAGGTTTACCATTGATACTTCATTATTCCAATATAAAAATAAAGCCCTCTCTATATTCCAGAATTCCCATCCAAATTATTCTGATCAAATCCTACAATGTCACTTCAATAACCAAACCATTTAACAAGAAATCCAGATCTCAATGAATCTGTTAGTGCATCTTAGCTCTCCTTTTTGTGTTTAAGGAACCACAAAAAGAAGTATAAACTCACCCAAACTGACGAGATGGAAGTAAATTGTTTGTCCACTTCTCAATAGCATTGATGGTTACATCAAAACGGGGAGAGATGACGCCACACTTGATGAGACGACCAGTGAGGTTAACTACAATCTTGCCAGCCCTATGGTCATCTACAATCTCAAATTCTCCAATGTAACCTGTTCAAATGGGTGGAAAGATTAGGAAACTGATGGAAGGAAAAAAGACAGCAAACAATTACTAATCAAAATGCTCTCTTCATAGAGTCTAAAGCTGACAATTTTGTATAAAAGGTTAACTTAAATTACGTAGCAACAATGGTAATACACTCAACTCCATTATCATTAGTGAACATTTAAAACAACAGCACAATGCTGGATAGTATGAGGAAAGTACACAGTCATCAGGAACTTGCACCCATTTACACCCAATACATTCACTTTTAAAAAAATTGCCTAAATTTCCTGACTCCTTAAATATACATAATGGAAGATAAAATTAATTATGTATAGACAAAATTACTGAACATAATGCTTAGTAGTTGGTTGTAGGAATGTCTGAAATTCCAACTGTAGTTCATTCATCAAGGAGATAGAAATTGGATGATCTAAAACCACTTTTCATAGTCCATATTTTTCAGATTAAAATTCTGGCACTGAATGATATGAACTAAAAATTAAACGAGGCTCTTACTCAGAACAAGGGTGACTAGAGAAACTTATGACCAGAATTTAAAAAAAAAACTACAAACAACCTGCACACAATCATTTATCAAAGTCAGTATGAGGTTAATTAGCCAGTGGGTGATAATTAGGGGTCTATATTTACAGGTCTTCACCTAAGCACTGGAAGGCACAGTACCACATGATGCCATCTATTTTGGTTAGTTTAATCACTATCATACCTACAGTATATGCAAAACTTGGAAAACTTTGTACGTGTAAACATGAATATAGCCACACATTCAACTCAAAATTAACATCCAGAACTCGCCAGTAGCGACGTGCTGAAACGTCCGCATTAGAATGATAGATTATTCTTAGTACAATTCGATTTTCATACTTGATTTGTCTTAGCTACTTTAGTTTATCCTTCTAAATAGTAGAAAATGGGATATAACGTAATATGAATGACGTCTCAGGTACATACGTAATCTTGATTACGGCATGGTGATTTCTGTTTCTGATTTGTTGAATATGATGATCTGAGTCGAAAGACTATCGTAAAATCAATTGTAATTGGCCGAGGAATAAAAAAAAAAAAAAAAAAAATTATATAACATCTTTTTGTTGCCCCACTAAAAGAAAATGACACTTGAAAAAACATTGCTGTTACTTGCATTCACTTGTATGCACATGTATGGTTGTTCATATTCTCTTTCTTTTCGTTTAGGAAGAAAAAAAAAAATTGAAAAAAAAAACTATGTTTGTTACCTCACTAGAAGAATGCTTCCACTTCCCATTGGTATTACAACATAGGAGTAAAGAATATGGAAAAAGTTCAATAGAATAACACTAAAAAAACAGTGCTATAACATCTTTTTCGACTGATATACATCCTCTGAACATAGCACTACTTTCTACACATGATTACACTTTAGACGCAATCACGCAAACCATAAGGATAGGGTGGGTGAAAAACGCTCTGCGAGCGTCAGAGCGACCGCGCGCAGCGGGAAAACACCCCGGCACGAACGGTTGCGCGCTTGAAATCTTCCCGGCGTTATCGGGAGTAGGCGAAATTCCGCCCCGGCGTGAATGGGTTAATCACTATCATACCTACAGTATATGCAAAACTTGGAAAACTTTGTACGTGTAAACATGAATATAGCCACACATTCAACTCAAAATTAACATCCAGAACTCACCATGCCTCATCATCACCGTCAGGAACTTGACCACTACCTTCGAGCAGGGTCTGATGAGAACCTGTCTCTTTCCTCGCTTCTCTGCATTGTTTATGCTTCTGAGAGC
Source organism: Penaeus japonicus (assembly GCA_017312705.2). NCBI lineage: Eukaryota > Metazoa > Arthropoda > Malacostraca > Decapoda > Penaeidae > Penaeus > Penaeus japonicus. The sequence goes on from BOPN01002180.1 coordinate 166,784, forward strand.
ATCTGCAAGGGCATTCACTCGCACCATTTTGACGCGTGTTTATGTCTGAAAACATAAGAATAAAGTTAATAAAAATGGAGTTATCAGTCTTTTTTAAAAGGCCTGAATTTACAATTCAATATAAAGACTGATACAAAAATACTTCTAGCAACCTCACACACCACTGTGCCACAATACTATTCTATTCCTGATAAAGTAGTCCATGCATTTTCATTCATGGTCATCATGAAAGACAGTTTAAAGAATCAATATATTGATGAATTCCAATACATTTTCATCCTTTCATAGCTGAAATGCTACACTTTCTTCAAGTGCAGTATACTTGAAAACACGTACTAAAAAAATTATTTGAAAAAGTAGTTCAGAACAACAATCTGTTGCAGAAGTGAAAATGCTGCAAGGCGAAAGCATTTGGCGCAAAGGTTCTAGACTACACTGGATACCAGCCTGGTTCTGGGGACACTGTCCATGCACTATGGTGTGCAGAGTGCCAAATTCACACATTAATAAACATCTTTCCCTAAAATTTTGTACAGAACATAGTAATTGAGCTCTTTCCATACAACTTTACTTTTCTACGTATTTGTAGTCCTATTCCGGAGAAACGCCATTGAACAACTACATTTTTAGAAGCAGTCTGAAAGGGTTTTAAACTCTTAACACTCAACTGAACTCAAAATAACTCTCATTGTTTCTCCGACTGGTAAAGACTACATGCAGATTGACAAAGCTTCTCTAGAGCCAAAAAGTACTGCACTCAGAAGATCACGTTATCTTGACAATCTTAAGATCAAATTCCAAAGTCAGTTTCATCATCTAAGCATCCCACTCAATTTGAACAATAGTTAGGAATCTTAAGAGCACTACATCACTCTTGACTTGTTCCTATTCACAATGAAAATGCTCGCACAGAACCTCACAAAGTAAGTTCTGAATGATATTTTCAAAGCCATGCAACACTTAAAGTTAAAACCACTCTACTGAGTCTTAAACAAAACAATTGCTCCGATATACTTAATACTACAGCTATTACTCAAAAGCCTGCATGTGCCTGTCGTTTAGCAATGTTTACGGGTGGTGGGACTACACTTCATTAGGGCCTATGTAAAATGGTACGTTCGCCTATCAACTACAAACTTGGGATTTCAATAGATCTATATACAATACACAAGATAAAACTTGTCGGCTAAAAAGTTATCTTGGAAGATTGTGACCGAAATGCGGCTCGACTTGCCACACTTAGAGAGACGCTCGTGTTCCATGTTTACTGGCTTTATCTTGTTCTCAAACTTCCCTTAGAGACAATATTGAGCTAATCTGCATTTCAGAACATGATATCAACTTGTACCTTCAGGTAAAAAGGTTCAATTCCACCCAGACCGAGAGAACACAAGCGGACGCACTTGTAAACACGAGCCACACGGTGTAAGGCCATCAGGCGCTCACGTGTTGTAAACATCACACATTTAATAACAATCCTCACATTTTTGGCCGGTAAAACTGTTTAAAAACGAGGCAGTGTGTTATCATACTTAATTCTGCCGAAAAGCAGTCAGAAATATCTGTAATAAACCCGGAAACTATTAAATCACATGGAAATATCA